>JAAAKG020147532.1:0-10439 GCA_010014905.2 Druon quercuslanigerum
TAAAACGAGTAACATTAACATTGCATGCAAAGCAATGTATCGCATTGCATACTCTATATAGAGCGTAGACTGTATTTACACATGCCCGTTAGTTATGTTCACTGCCACCAATTCTTCCTGAGTGCAACATCTTGTGTCCATATCATGATTCTACCCGACAAGCATTGCAAGTGGAAAAAATATGGTTTACACCCGGCGTTTTTTATTGGGCTGTTTTTTAGTCTACGTCTTCAAAAGATGAGTACTTTTTATTCGAATAGTTAAACAAACAATGATTGTTACGACATCCAAGATTATTTTTTACCCAATGACCAGATACTTTTATACATTTTGTATGGATACGTGAGCGGCGGATTTCTTTTATTTCTAATCTCCCGAACGTTACTTATATTTAAAGATATATTGATAACTACTTAAATTACCAACTGTAGACTGTATTCTGATATCATGTAATAAAGTTGTCTAGAAAATATCCTTTGCCTCCTCTTTTCCCAAATTACTTTTTCTTTCAGACGAAAAAATGCATTCATTTAAGAACTGAATTTTTTTCTCTACCCAAATGATATATTTTAGAATAATAATTTACCACTGTTTTTTTAATATAATTATTTTTTCATTTTCTCAAATATATCATTTTTGCTCATACCTTTTTCTTCATCTTGGACGCTTTTTATGGGCACTATTATTCTTTTTTGTGGAGATACGGGAATTTTTAACAGGGATTAACTTGTTTATAAGAAAAAGAGATTTTTTAAAGTTTTCTTCTAAATTATGAACTTTTCAAGTAAATGACCAATCTTTAAAATTATTTTTTTAACTATTTCAAGTTATTTAGGATATATCAGGAATATGTAAAAATCATTTCTTCTTTCTTTCGAAAAAATGAATTTAACAGATATGAGAATGAAATCTGGATGACGATATTTTAAGGAATTAATTAATTAATTGTGTTAATATTGCACATATTTAACTAGCCTGAAAAAGTCCTTATTATATTTTCGTTTATTTTCTAAAAATAAATAAGCAGTTTTAAAATGCATGCGACACAAAAACAAGTAAAAAATTTTGTTCTAATATTTTCACATCTTAAATGTAGATTTCATGCTTTCATAACATTATCAAAATTTTATATTTGAAAGCCTATCAAAGAAAACTATTTTTGTTCATTCTGTAACATTTTATCTTTGGTCCTTATTCAGTTGTCATTCTGGTGTCTTCAGTTACATTATTTGAGAGAAATATTTTATTTTTATTGCGGCACTTTCCACTTTTTTTGTCATAAAAATAGTTTTTTTCACAATATTACAATATTAATATGATAATACTATTTTTTACAGTATTACAGACATTTTTTTGCAGCAGGCATTTTTTCTTTACCTTTTTTTATTATAAGCCGTTAACATATACAATATGTTACTTTTTAGAAAAAAATTCAAAAAAAGAAGTAAACACAAATCCATAATCGTTTAATACAAGAAAAATAAGGAAAAACAATATCGGACATGAAAAACTAAAATTTTTTACTTCAGTAATTGCTGTTTCTATTATTGATAGTTTTAGAGATCAATTAAAAAGAAACGATTTTTTGATGTAAGTAAAATTGGAGAAAAATTTACACTTCAAAACTTAAAACTTTGGTATTCCATTTTTATTGAAAAAAATGGAATAAAAAGCACATTTTTTTTAAGTTTAATTACATAACTTTAGATATCTTGGAAAATACAAAATATTTGTATGAACCAAACAAAAAAAGGATTTGATTGTTTTCTTAAATGATTCTATGCAATTTTGTTGTGACTTCTGATTTTTTATAGTGATTAGAGAGAAAACTGTGTGTTCTTTCTGAATATCTCTGATTTATCATCAGTTTTGATAAAAGTCATATCAAGGGTACTTTTTTCACGCTCAAAGGGTAATAAATTCAGGATAAATTTATAAGATTTCAAAGAAATTCAAGTTAAATTCAAACCATTCAAACTAATCAGAGAAAATGTTTTATATCAAGAAAAAATCCATTGAAATCCGTGAAATTAGGAAGAATTTATGAGGACTTTGACAAATTTATAAAAATTCAAGGTGAATTTTAAAAAGTTTAAATGAATTGAAAACTATTTAAAAATATTAAAAAAACTGAATTGAATACAGTAACTTGAAACAGGCTTATAAAAATGCAAGGGAATTCAAAGACTTTAGTGAAATTCTTAAGAATTCAAAGTGAGGTTAATACACTTAAAGCCCAATTAAATAGAACCTTTACAAAATTCAAAGAAAAGCTTTTGAATTAATTTACTAGGATTCAAGCGAATTAAAAAATTTCAAGAGAATTCCAAAGAGTTTAAAAAAATTCATGGTAAATTAATAAAATTCAGTCTGAATTCCAAAACAATTATTTCAAATCTGTTAAAATCTTGCAAAACCTACTAATTTATATCCAAAAATGTGACTAATTACTGCAAAGCAGTTCAAAAGAATTCAAATGAATTGAAAACAATTTAAAAAATCGAATTAGTTCAATTGATTTCAGTAAAATTGGAGTGTATTTATTGAAATTTAAGGGAAATGAGAAGAATTTAATGAAATTTATAAAATTATCAACCTGAATTAAAAAAGGTATCAAGTGAATTGAAAACAACTCAAGAATATAAAAAAATTTATTGACTTGAGTAAGTTTGAAATGAGTTTAGAAAAATTGAAAGGTCATTTAAAAGAATTTTATGAAATTCCTACGAATTTAAGGTGAGTTCAAAAGACTGCAAGATCAATTAAATAAAAACTTTTTAAAAATCCATTGCATTGAATAAAATTGAGTAAATTTAGCAGAATTAGTAAGAATTTAAAATATTCAGTAATTACCAAGTAATAAAAATTCAGAGCGAATTCTAAATAACTTGAAAAAATATTTGAAAATCTTTGAAACCTTACAAACCCTTCAAAATTTTAAATCCTTTAAAGCCTGCTTAAATTACTGAAATCAATAAAAACATTCTTTGTAAGCTTTTAAAATACCATAAAAAAAATTAAATCCTTTACAACATTTTATAAGGTCATACAGGAATTAAAAAAATTAAAAATAATTTCAAGGAGTTAAAAGACTTCAGGATAAATTAATAATAATTTAAGATGAATTCCAAAAATAATTTAATATCTCTTAAAATCTTTGAAAACCTACACAATACATAAAATCTCTTGAAATTCTATGATAATATTTCCTGAAATCCTGGAAAATATAGCGAAATACAATACAAATATAGTCAATAGTATAGAGCTATAAAAAAAACCTTAAAATTATTGAAATGATCGTAAATCTTTAAGAAATCCTGAGAAATCTTTTAAAATATCTTAAAACCGTACAGATCCTGTAAAATCGTTTATATCTTCGGAAATTCTAGAAAATTCCTTATCGTGAAATATTCCAATCGCTTCGAAATGCCTTCAAATGTTTGAAAGCAAATCATTAAAAAGTTTCTAAAAATCTTTTAAGGTTCCCTAAAATATTTATAACCCTTTGAAATCCAACAAAACACCTCATTTCCCGTGAATAAATTTTTTAAAATACACTAAAATATGATCAAATCCCATGAAATATTTATTAAATCTTTGAAATCCCTATAAATGAATTAAATGAATGAATAATTCCTTGAAACCTTTAAAATTTTCATATAGCAATATAAATTAAAAGCTCTTGAAAATGCCTATTAATTTAAAAAAAAAATACCCTAACATCTGGAAAACCCCTTAAAATGGTTAAAATCTATTAAAAACTTATCGGAATCTTTAAAAATACCCTGACATATTTCTAAATAATTTAAGACACTTCAAAAATATTTACTGAATTGAATAGTGTTTAATAATGGAAGCTTCTAATGTGTCCCCTAAGGGTTTACATTTTTCTTTCACCTTCTTCCTATTCCTTAACACACCGCCCACACCCTTTTTGGTGGTGGGAGGGGGACCTACAGTTTAAGGTGGGTTCCGAACCACCAAGAGCAACAGCCTAAAGTACTTAGAGAACCTTTTCTCTAGAGGTACCGGTCCCACGACTTTCCGGAGATGAACAACTCCCTTGCTAGGCTAGTGTTCACCGCATGGGCCACCAAGGCTCTTCCAGAGTGCGAGGCGGGAATCGAAGCCGCAAGCCGACAGCGTGGGTCCAAAGCCTGCGCTTTAGCCCCCACGACCATCGTCCCAGAATAGTGTTTAATATATGAGTTAATTTATTGAAAGAAAAGTGACAAAGTGTTACGTCCGGATATAGCATACCACCTTTTACTTATTCACAACTTAGCTCAGGTTTAGGAAAACAGAAATAGCCACATGCCTCAATCTAAGTTATAACTGAACAACCTTTTCTCTGTATGCAGGCGTGTATGTGTGTATATTTTTGTGTATTTTCGTCTTACTAAATACTGATGTTCATTTTGATAATATTATTTAGAAGTTAAGCAGAATTTATTCCTCTACATGTCGTAATACGCCTTCTATATCCATGTATTCTTGCCTAGTATTTACTACACCAATTTCTTTTCACCAATTCACATAAATAACCTTTTATGTACATCTTTTCAAGGTCCTAGTCTGGAACGCAGATTTTTGGAATTTATATCTTACAAATCCCTTGCTAATATATTCTCCTTATCCATAGTCAAGTAGCTGCAGTAAGTTGTACAACATCTTAATCCCTTAATGAGAAGAAGAAAACCCAAGGTCCTTTAAAACCGAAAATCGAGCATTTAGGGAAATTTATCAGTCCATGCCGTAAATTGAAACGTGCAATAACCCTAAACCGATTTGCTTGGTTCTCATTAAGTCCACTTTATAAAATTATGCTTATTCAGCTTCAGTCAACGCCAGAAGGCTCTTAAAAGGTCGCAAGGCCTCAGGTACTGAATTTTCGAGTTGAACGCTGCTCGCCACATGAATTCAGCGGCGAGCGCTAAACAGGAAACCCAACAAAAGCCACCGGCGATGACAATCTGATAAGCGTCGACCTTTCAAGCACTTTCACAAAGCTCCACAACCATCCAAAAGTAATGCTAAAATCTCCGTCACTCGCTACAGGTGAGGGCTGTTTTTAAATAGACACCGGTTCACAAATTAATATAATTGAAATAGCTGCACTCGATCCAAATACAGATATTCACACTTGCGATAGAATGGAGGTATTCGGAATAACATCAGGTTGTACGGAGAGCATTAGCGCCGCCTATATAAATATCATAAATACTGTATCCAAATTCTATGTTTTTCAGGACCCTCTACCCTTCGTGGGTGATGAAATCCTCGGTCAAGAATTTCTGAGAGGCGAAAAGGCAGAGATCTCATTCCATCACGACACACTCGTAATTGATCGCGACCCTATTACACCAATTCCGTTTTTGAATGAAGATGAAATCACCGTGGATCATACTACACCCTACCTCTTCGCAGCAACTTCTGTTCAAGAAGCAGCAGCAACTCAAAATGCTAATACTCCGACTCTTAAAATAAAAGCACCCACTCGTCAGGTAATTCCTATCCGCGTAGTAGACTCAAGTACTAAAGGGGGATACTTGCCCTTGATGGATACTCCCGAAGGTGTATTTATTGGCTACGCGGCTGTTACCGTAAGATATGGACATTGTTAGCGTTGGCGATAAACTGCACCGAAAAATATGTTAACATTCAGATTGCCCCTCAAAATGTCTATGACGAGGAGTCTGATGGGTTAGACACTATTCTCAGGGACGAACAAGCTTTAACTCTCTGTCAAGGAAAAAGAAACGTAAATTTGTGAGAAAAGCAAAGACCATTTATTAGGACTACATCGACGGCAGCGCGCTAAAAATTACATCGATGCGTTCCCCTTTTTTTTCGTTGGAGGGAGATGGCCTCCCTGGAACCGATATTGCGCAACACAGCATTCCTACAACCGACAATTTTCCTGGTTTTTCAAAACAATATCGGTACCAATAGAAAAACTAATAGAAAACGGAATTATCGGTTCATCTAAATCTCCCTATAACTCGCCTCTTTGGATCGTTCCAAAAAAGGTGGATGATAAAGGGAACAAGCGATGGCATCTCGTCATAGATTTTCGGGCACTAAATGAGAAGACCGTAGGCGACGCATACCCCCTCCCCAACATCAATGAAATTTTGGACCATCTCGGAGGAGCAAAGTATTTTTCAGTCTCTGACTTGACTTCCGCTTTTCACCAAATACCGTTGATTCCGGACGATAAACATAAAACTGCTTTCTCCACCGATAACAGGCATTACGAATTTCATAGAATGCCGGTTGGTTTAAAAGGTGCTCCAGCTACCTTCCAAAGGTTGATGCATCGTGTTTTAACTGGATTACAGGGGACGGAGTTATTCGTTTATATAGACGACATTGTCGTTTATGCTTCCACCTTATACGAACACGATCAAAAAATTTACCGTCTTTTTACGCGACTTTGGAAAGCCGGATTGCGTCTGCATCCCAAAAAATATATGTTTCTCTTCACGGAAGTCGCGTATATGAGACGTGTTGTTTCAGAAAAAGGTGTGTACCGAAACCCCCAAAAAATCGAAGCTGTGAAGAATTTTCCGGTACCAAGAAGCCCTAAGAACATTAAAGAATTTTTGGGACTCATTGGTTACTGACGCAGATTTATTCCAAACATGGCTTTAAGAGCAAAGCCGTTGACGGAACTTATAAAAAAGAATCGCTCTTTTGAATAGAAGGCAGAACAACAAGCAAGTTTTGAGGACCTTCGTGACAGCCTCTGTAACGAGCCAATTTTACAAAGCCCCAAGTTCGACGAGCCGTTCATTTTAACAACAGATGCGTCTAATCTCGCTATAGGCGCGGTACTAAGTCAAGGGAAGTTAGGCGAAGATTTTCCGGTAGATTTCGCGTGACGTGTTCTTAATTCAGCTGAAGTCAACTATTCCGCTTCGGAGAAGGAATGTTATCTGTCGTTTTTTTAACAAACATTTCCGCCAATATTTATACGGGTGAAAGTCCACAGTGTTAACCGACCGTCAAGCCTTAGTCTGGTTGCACAACACCCGTGATACGTCGTCACGCCTTCTCCGATGGCGGTTGAAGCTGATGTATTATGAATACGAGATTAAGTATCGCTCTGGGAAAATTTATATGAACGCAGATGCGCTCTCGAGAAATCCGCCCGAGTCTCATCCTACTGCTATGATCTTCCCAGCGACAATTAAAAGAGGGCGCAGCAGACCACGCAAAATACCCCTCGCAATATCCCCTCTTCCAACTCAGATTTCTGATAGCGAGACTGACGGAATTGGAGGCCGAGTAAAAGTGCGTCGAGAGGTCTTACGGTTCTTGAAGCGTAAATCAACTCTCAGACCGTCAATCGCGGGCTCGGTAGATCCTCTCATGACGAAACTGATTTTTGCGATGTGTCAATGCGTAGACTCGGTCGCAAGAAGAATGATAATGGTAATGGTAGAGAGTATCTTCCGTCACAAAGTGACTCAAACCTTGAATCACTATTCTCAGAATCCGCGGAGCTGACACGCAGCAACCATCAGAATCACGTCAAATCGCATTCCCTAAAAGAAGTACGTAATCCCGGTTTAGTCAGCCGAAATATTGAGGTGCCTACCGTTTTTGAATCACTGGTCGTTTCTTTGCCACCGATCCGATGCCCGACCATTTAGAAACTGATTCAAATGACGAAACACTCTGTGAACTGGACAAAACTGTCATTTTGGCAACCGATATAGTTGAGATAACGATCCTGGAACTTTATGAGCCCCTATTAGAATCCACACCCTTCAAATCACCGTTGATCCATCCAGTGCCGCAACCTACCGAAGAACCCCCGGTTCAGGTCGTACACGGTAAGCAACCAAAAGCTGTCGGGTTGTGCGAAACGATCCCAACGGATGAAGATTTACCACATAAATTCCAAAATATAAGAATCCTGACCTCCCATTTCTCTCCATCGAGATTACGCGAGACTCTCTAACCATGAGGAAGGACAATATTGCCCATTTCATCCATACAGATTGCGTCGTATCGATAAGTGTTAGTCAGACCTTACTGGACCTTGTCTACTTAAATCCGAATTTGATTCGCGTGCAAAATCCAAAGAAGGGTCAAGTTATGGTTTCAAAGGTTGGAAAAACAGCCATCTTTAGCATTATTATTAGTGAAAATTGTTACGATGGCCCTACTACACCAGAAGACCTTTTTATGCTCTCTCAAGTTTAAAGGTCGCTTTAAACGAGCTTAAGATAAAAACCGTGAGAATCCCTGCGATTAACGACGGACTCGATAAACTACCAGATAATACCCTTAGAAATACTCTACGTCTAGTATTCACTGATAGTGATTTGAAATTCATTCTTTGTTCCGGTGAGGTGCAGATCACTGCCTAAGCAGAGGAAGAGTATAATCCGCGAATAACACGACAGCCTAATCACCGGCCATAAGGGAGTAACCAAGACTTTCCACCGAATTCGCGAACGATTCTTGTGGCTTGACATGAAAAGAGATGTGCAAAACTTCGTCAGAACTTGTCACAGTTGTCAAAAAAAGAAGCTGGTACGCATTAAAATGCGTCAGCCTATGATAATCACCGACACTCCGGCCGATGCGTTCGATAAGATTTCCATCGATTTCGTAGATCCTCTTCCGCGTACATCAGACGGAAATCAGTACGTTCTTACCATGCAGGATAATCTTAAGAAATTCTGTTTCGCCGAACCGATCCCAAATAAGCGAACTTCAGAGGTAGCCGACAGTTCCGAATTAAACACGTGACAACGTCAGGTTATCGACCACAGAGTAATGGGTACCTTGAGCGAAGCCATTAGGTGCTCATTGGCTATTTAAAATAATACGTGGAAGATGACGAGGATTGGGATCGGTTGATCCCTTTTGCCATGTTGTCATATAACACCTCAGTTCACGAGGCCACGAAAATCAAACCGTACTAGCTCGTTAATGCCAAATCCGCACGAATTCCACCCTCCTTCCCCGCTACTGACGAAATGCAAACGTAAGGTCGATATCTTCAGGAACTCGTGACACATCTTGGGGACAATCGCGAGCGCGCGGGCGACAACCTAATTCACGTGAAAGAGCATTCGAAACAGCTCTACGACACACACCTTAACGAACGAAATTTTAAGGTGGGAGATCGAGTGCTGACCTTGAAGGAAGAGCGCTCAAAATTACAAGACCATTACGATGATCCTTATACAATAGTAGAAATTCTGGATAGAAACACGGCCATCTTGGAAAACGAGAGAGGAGGAAGAATCCGCAAACAGATAAATTAAAATTCTATTACGAAAAAAGTTCCGACTCCGAGAGTTCTGTCTAATAAGCTTGTTCTTTTCAGGTAAATCTACGAGTTTTATTCTCCCTTCTAAACAATGTGTTCCACACTTAAAGAACAGTTTATTCTAACCACCACTTCTTCTAAGAACGTCATAAGCGCAATACTGAATCAGGCAACCAATGCATCCCTAGGTGAAGGTCGAATAGTAGCGCGTGCGCCTCGTATTCTTAATGCTTCGGAAATTTGCACAAAAATAGCGACATGTCACGACGCCTTCTCCGTTGGCTGTTTAAGATGATGCATTACGAACTTGGGATCATTCACAAACTACGTGACGCGTTTTCTTTTATTTATATGAAGATGAGAATATTATTTCCGTGAAATAAAAAAGGATACAACAATATAAACAAAAGATAAACGTGTCACGTAGTTTGGGAACGATCCCTCCGAGATGAAGCACAATGAAATAAAAGAAACCATTGTTTTGAACGAGGGAAATAAACAATCACCATCAAATTGCAGTTCAGATATATCACACATTTAAACGCTCGACGACTGTCTGAAGCCAGCGAGTTAACGCGACTCTAAGGAGGGGGACATAAACCTACCCCTTAAGATTTTTATTTTATTTTTTTACCCCTTTGACCTTCCACGATCCACGATAAAAACAATAACCAACCAAACTCCAACTTCCTAGAACATTAATGTATACGTTTAGTATGGATTGCACAAACTTAATTAAAATATGTGCATCTATCGTGATAAATTTCTCATTCGTAGAAATTTATTGCCCATATAGCTTGAATCCGAAAAGTGTGCCATCAAACCGCTTCTATTTCCTTCAATATGAAATGTATCATTATTTTTTTCAACTAAATTTTAGTGAAATCAATCGAAACTTAGTTGATAGTACTGGATTTTACTATAATTTACACTTATAAATAAGTATATGTATTTAAAAATATTTATTTTAATTCATTAGCTCATGTGGCGAAAATTGTAAACGAGATGCAAACTGGTTTCCGTGAGTCGAGCGGGACCATCATGCTCTATAATCTACGTTGGAAGGTACAACACTACACGGAAAAGAATATGGAACTGTAATGTACCATTAGGAGTGCAGGAATCATTTGATCCTGTGTTTAGAAAC
>JAAAKG020147533.1:0-10439 GCA_010014905.2 Druon quercuslanigerum
GTGCATATACCTATTGATTGAGACAATAAAAAAAAAATCGATTTTTTGAAAAGTCTTCGGGTACTTCCCCCCTTAAGTTTCGCCTTGGAAAATAAAAAATAATAATAATATTTATATATTTTTTCAAATTATTTTTGAAGGGTTTTGAGAACTTTTAAATATATTTTAAAATGATTCCCATTCTTTTTCGTAAAATTTTTGTTAAATTCTGAAATATCCCGAATAATAAAATTCCCGACACAGAACTTCCCGAAAGTATAAAATACTGAAATCTGAAAATCCCGAATATAAAAAATCCAGAATAATGAAATTCTGGACAGTTTACAATATTATTGAATTTGAAAATTCCAAGCCGAATGCTTTCCAATTATAAAATATACAAACTAGAAAATTCCCAAATTGTATAAAATTGGGGAAATAGTTTTTCAATCAATATTATTTATTTATTAAAAATACAGTAATATAATGTTTTTATTATAAAAACTTTGTTTATTGTTTAATTTTTGTGAATTTTCTTTTGATTTTAAATTAAAATAATTGTATAAAAATTTTATACAAAAATAAATTTAAAAACACGTGAGCTTCGAACGTAACAAACTTTGCAGCTTTGATTCAGCACTGATTTAGCACGAGAGCTCTTTTTATTATTATTTTTTTTAATCAATAATTTTGATATAAATATTTTATTTTTCTAATAAAAGAAATATTTGTTACCAAAATATTTTTTTAAATTTCTCAAATTAGTGAGTTGTCTAGTCCGGATATTTTATAATTCTGAAAAAATCCCTAAAAATAAAATTCTCGACACTGTAATATTCGTGAATTGCAAAATAACTAAATACTAAAATTCCGAAATGATAAAAGTGCCGAAATATAAAACTCTCGAATTGAAAAATTTACGAAAAATAAAATTCCCGACAATAAGATATTACCGAATTTGAAAAATTCACACAGAAAATGGCTGAATTATAAAATATCCGAACTAGAAAATTCCTGAATTTAAAGAATTGAAAAAATTGCTGTTCATTTTGTTAAGGTTTAAAGTTCAAACAAATTATTGTTTGAATTTAAAGTAGCAAAGTATTTTTTTTTAAAGCGAAAAAAGTTTTAAAAAATTGAATTTTTAATTTAAAAAAAAAAAAATATAAATTTCGATATAATTCGGCATGGAATTGAATCCTGCAAAGTTTGCTTGAAAATGTTATTATGTAGGTTCGAAGACAAATTAGGGAGAACATTTTTTCTTTCAAAGCTCATGTGTTATTTAATTTATTTTTCTATGTAATTTTTATAAACTTATTATTCGAGTGTCGGAGGTTTTATTTTTCGGGATTTTTCAGTCATCCCTTTCCGAAGTTTTTCAGTGATCCTATATTTTTATACCTCCTCATAAAATTTGGTCATTTTTTAAAATAAATAGTCAACATTTAATTTTGAAATCATCAAAAGTATCAATTTTCTTTTAAATTAATTCAAACCTTTTCAAATTATATTCGAAATTTTTCGGAACTTTTAAATATTTAAAATTTTCCTAAAATTTTTGTAAAATCCTACATAACAAAAATTGTCTCAAGAGCTTCCAGATTTTTTTTTAATTTTGTGAATCTTTCCAAATGTTTTGAAATATTTTTAAACATTCTCTTTGAGATATGTACTTTTTCAAAATCAAAAATAAATTCAAATCTTCCCAGAAATCTTGGAAAAAATTTTGTTTTAATAAATTTTTTTCTTTTATTTGAAACATTCAAAAACCTCCAGTTTATTCGATTTTTTCTGAACTAATGATTGTTCAACTGTTCTTTAAAAATTAAAATTCAATACTTTTACCTTCAAAATACAAAAAAAATATAATTGTAACATTCAAAGCTCAAATTATTCAAGCTCAAATAATACTTCAATAAGATTTTTAAATTGAATAAAGGCGTTCATTTAAGAATCTATTAATTTGAAGTGATTTCTAAATTGAAAATTGTTTATAAAGATTCAATCGGACGTTCACATTTGTGTCACTACTAAGGATTCCGAATTAAATTAGTTAACATTTTAACGTTAAAATATGTCCATTTTATCATTTTTTTATCAGATACAGAATATTCTTGTAAAATCAATCACTGTTTAATTTTTAATACTCTAACTGCAGTTCAATTTTTAATTTACTTTCATTTCTCATTTTTCCCGGTCGCGAGTCTAGTTCAATATTTAGAATAACCTTCATTTTTTTGAAATATTAATTTTTCAGTTTTAACTCCCGGACAATCATTTTATTCCTTTAAAGATTTTCTACAAATCTCGTTGACAGTTTTTTATTTTACGAATTGTATGTCGAAATTATACTATTTTTCTTTTTATAAACAATATTTTTTTCTATAAAATTGTTGCAATAATCGTGTCTCGAATAGAACTTTTTTAATCTTTTGGGGAATAAAATGAATATTTAAAGGTCGAGGAAGGTTTGTTTTCTTTACAAAATTTCGCTTACATGTAATTTTTTCCAGTAGTTTTTACTATAGTACAATTTAGGTTTGTATAACTTTGGGCAAAGAAATCCGTTCTATATTTTGACAAACATTCTTTAATAAATCAATATTTTTTCTTACAGAAAATTACCCTGAGTGACCTGTAATTATAATTTTATAATCGTGAAAAAAACAGATTTCAATGTTTAGTTTGAAAAACACAATCCATGAGTGACAGAACGAAATCGGAAAGAATAAGAGTCAATTTAGTTAGGAACAAGCATTTTAAACAAAAATGACCTTGAGCGAACCTTAAATATAAATTTTTACTTTTAACAAAAATTAGGCGTTATTTTCTTATAAACAAAATAAATTGTGTGGGGTGCCAAATTAAAAAAAAAAATAAAACATGAAAAAGCGCCCTCTTAAATAGCTTTTTTCTGAAAATAAGGCAAATTTTAACGTTAAAATTCATGTTGTTAAACTAAAGAATCAACAATTTGAAAATTTGACAATTAGTGTTTTGCGAATTGTATTGCTATCCCAGAAGAGTTTAAATAGTTTTTAAATTTTAAGAAGTTAACCTTTTTCACATACCTAGCTGCAAAAAAGGTCTACCCAGTTTTTTCGAATTGTAATAACTTATTTTTTGAGACTTATTTTCCAAGATCCAAGAATAAAATTGGATGTAAAGCTAAATTTTTAATTGTGATTATCTTTATAACTTGTGATTTTAAAAATTTGCATACCACTTTCTTTGTTAGTAATACTGTACGAAAAAATCGACAAAGTGCAGGGGTCGAAATTATAATCACAGTAAATTTTCAGTACCTCATGGGTACGGCTGAAATATACCGAAAAATGAAATTGCCGACTTGGTAAAACTCTCTCTGTCCCGATTCATAAAAATCTAAAACTAATACAATTCCCGAACAGTTTATAAAATTGCCGTATTTCAAAATTCCCAAATTATAAAATTTCCGAAATAAAATTGTTTCTTAATCAATATTATTTATTTTTTTAAAAACGATATTAAAATTTTTTATCAAATAATGTTTAAAAAAATATTAAATGTGTTAAAAATTTATGGTTTAAATTTAAAATAAAATAATTATACAAAAATTGTATAGACAAATTAATGTAAAAAAACACACGTGCCCTAAACGGAAAAAATTTACTACTACAAAATTTGCAGGATTCAAATTAGCACTAATTTATCTCAGTTTATTTTTTTTTTAATTATAACAAATCGATTATTTGGAAAAGCTTTTGTAATTTAAAAAAATGCCATCTACATTTTCAACCAAAAATGTCTTATCCATAAATATATTTTGTTTTAATTATTGTTATTTGCGATTTAAACAATACTGTTCAAAGACTTTAAACATTAAAAAAGTTTTTTATTTGGTTTAAATATTTAATTATTTTGATTAAAAAATATATATTTATTAAAAAAAAGTTTTTTCAGTACTTGTTTTTTTCGAAATTTCTTTCTAGTTTTTTTTTAAATTAAAAATTCGATTTTTCGAGACAAATTTTTTTATGTTTTAGAAAAAAGACTATGCACAAAATCTGGATCAAGCTTCAGATCTAAAAAAATTGAGTGATAAATGTCAAACTTTTCTAACCTCAAAAAATATTTCTACTGTTTTACCGTCATATTTTACGAAGATTGAGAAAATCAAAATTCGACTTCGTAGTAGGGTGAGGGCAGATAAGTATTTAATTCATGAAATCTGTTGAAAAAATATTATGTCATTTACATTATACGGAACTAGCATTAATAGTTTTATATTTTAATATGAATGAACATTTTTTAATATTATTGGTTTCAAAACTTTATTAACATTTAAAATTCAACTCTCTAAATTTCGATCTCTCCCTATTATTACCTTGCTTCCCTTCCTGCTTGCCGCTCAATCAACCATTTTCTTCTCCTTTCCTGCCAGGTCAGATCTTCTTCTATTCTCTCTGTTCTTCCATTCAACAACTTCTTTTTGCCCATAACTTCAAACCTCTGCTCCTCACACCCCAATGTCACCAAAAACATGTATTTCTTCCCTTCCTTCATTCTCCCTATTCTCTTTACCCCTTCTATATTGATTTGTGCTCCTATATCTTTCATTAGCATTTTTAATCTCTTTCTTTTCCGTTTCACTATTCACTTTCAGCACCTTGATCATTATATTCTTCTTCCTCTTCGCTCTTTGTCCTCCTTCTATTTGTCTTTCTACCTGTGTCAACCTACATCGCAATCTTTCATTTTCTACTCGCAAGCCTACCCGACCTTCTGTTGTATCCTGGCTCGATACTAACTCAATCCTTTTTCGCTCAACGCTCACTTCTAACTTACTCACTCTCTCTTCCATTATATTCATCTCCCTTTTCCTATTTTCATCATATTCTCCCTGCTGATTTCCAATGCTTTCCATTTTTCCCAGACTTTCTCTTTTTCGTCTTTCCGTAATTCTTCCCACTCATCCCATTTCTTCCGTATTTTTTGTACCTCCTCCTTTACCTCCCCCACTTGTCTCTTCATATATTCCAGCATCCCACATGTCTCCTCCCTAAAGCTTGTGAACACTCCTTGAATCTTCATCAGCAAGTTACCTTCACCCTTTCTCTCTTACTGGTGTTTTTCTTTTTATCCTTTTCTTAGCATTTTTACCTCCTTCTAAGTCTTCGTTGACTTCTTCCCTTTGTTTTTTTTCTTCTGTTGATCCCCCTCACCCCATTAACAATTCCCTCGCTGTTTGTCGCACTTACCCGTTTTCGCCAATCCCGGAGAAATCGGATTACTTCTACGCTATGCGAGCACTGTGCAGCTCTGTTGAGCGTTTCCAAGTTTGTCGGTCTACCTCGCTTGCTACCCCTCCCCAAGCCTGCTGCGGTTGCCGTGCTGCCCTCACTCCTAAGCGGCGTCTTGTGCCGTTCGTCAGCCTATTCGTAGAAAAATATCAAAACCTTAATTTTTTTTATCTACATTGTTTAAAAAAATAATATTTCTTGTGAATTTACAAAGCAGCATAGAAAAGAGTCATCGCATAGATATTCTTAGTTGACTTCGAAAACAAATTGACTCGTAGAAAAAAGGTGAAACTCTTAATTTCTTAATCTCAATTGTTTAAATAAAAAATAGTTCTTGTAAATTTACAAAGCAACAAAGAAAAAAGGCATTGAATAGTCATTCTTAGTTGACTCCGTAAACAAATTGAGTAGATGAAAAGATACAAACTCTTAATTTGTTAATGTAAATTATTTAAATAATTAATATTCTTGTAAATTTGCAAAGCAACATGGAAAAAATAATCGGAAAGATATTCTTAGTTAATTATGTGAAGAAACTGTGCTTATTTGTGAAAAAACCAACCTCTTAATTTTTTAATCAAAATTCTTTAAATAATTAATATTTCTTGTACATTTACAATGAATCATAGGTAAGAGTAATCGACTAGTCGTTCTTAGTTGACTCCATAAACAAATTGACTAGATGAAAAGATACCAAACTCTTAATTTGTTAATGTAAATGGTTTAAATAATGAATATTCTTGTCAATTTGTCAAGCAACAAAGAAAAAAGTCATTGAATAATCATTCTTAGTTAACCCCGAAAACAAATTGACTCGTACAAAAAAGACCAACTCTTAATTTTTAATCGAAATAGTTTAAATAATTAATATTCTTGTAAATTTGCAAATCATCAAAGAAAAAATTGATTGATTAGTCATTCTTAGTTGACTCCGTAAACAACTTAAATCGTAGAAAAAGAAATTAAAAATTTTTTTAAATGTAAATTGATTAAATAATTAATAGTACTTGTATGGATGTATTTATTGTCTCCCTTTTACGGTTTTGAGGCCTCCGGTCCCTTTACAGTACGTTACAAAACCATTTATACCACTTTAATAATACTTACTACTTAATTAATAAGATTCTACTTATTTTAACTTATATGCTATTGCTTTGTCTTTATACAATTATTCTCGAGATTTGCTAACTATAAAGTTTCCGGGGCTTCCGTTTCCTCTTAGCATTTCCGTTTACATGAATTCACGTTTTTCTTACATTCTCACCACTCGTTTCCTTTCCCGTACATCTCTCTAAAACATACCCCCATGATTATATCTCGTAAGAATAGACTCTACATCTTCTTTCCTCTTCATTCATCCAGTATCTGCACTCTCTTATTCCTTCTCATAGCCTAAATCGTATACCATGGTTTCATTTACCCACCTTTTTTTATCTTTTCTAAATATTCTGGCTCTCCTTCAGCCTTTACTATCTTATAACACTTGTTGTACTTAGATTCCATTTTTTCCATGATCTCTTCATTTGTCTAATAATAATTTTACCTCTACCTAATTCCTCCCTCAACATATATCCTGGGTAGCTCCAGCTCACTCCCACTACCCATCTCAAGAATCTCTCCTGCATACTTTCCACTCTCTTGTGCCCCTTCCATCCTTAAATCTAACTTAGGATCGACCACACTAACGCATCAAACATCCACAGTCTCATCTTTCAGTCATCCTTAAACCTTCTCTTTCCTATACACCACAGATGCTCTATTACTTTAATTGCAGGGATGTGCTTTCGACTCAAAGAAGAAGCCTAGGTAACTAAATTCCTCAACCTGGTCCACTTTCTTCCCGTAAATTTTCCATTCATATTCTATTTTTGTCTTTCTCTGCCTAAAACACATAATCTTCGTCTTATTTACATTTACAGTCAAGTCTTTAATTCTCACATACTCCTCAAACACTCTTATTATGAGACTCATCCCTCTCTCGTCATCCGATAGTAAGACTACATCGTTTGCATACGCTAACGAATATACCTTGCTATTTCCCAGAAGCGTTCCCCCTTTTCCTTTTTTCTCCCTCTTCCACTCCAAAAAACCTCCCCTTTTTATTTCCCAATCCTAACCCTTATCTCAGTCTCTTCGAATATCTCCTTTATCCTCTCGACTAACACTTCATCCACCCCCTCTCTTTCATAAACCGTCATAACACCTTTCTGTTTACCGAGTCAAATGTCGCTTTAAAGGCTACAAATAAGGTCACTAGTTTTCCTTTCTTCCTCCCTAAGTTTCTATTCACTATATAATTCAGTACGTAGATGTTGTCTACTGTTTTCGTCCCTTTTCTGAAGCCCGCCCTTTCTCTTCCACCTCCCTTTCTAATCTCTTTAATAATATCTCCGTATATATTTTATGGCCCACCTAAATAAGTGATTCCCCTATACTTCTCCACCTTCTTTTCCTCTCCTTTTTTAATTATCGGTACCACCAACCCTGTCTTCCACTCCCTAGGCCATGCTTCCGCTCTGCAAAACTTGTTGCATACCTCCCACATTTCCTTTTATCACCTCTTCCCCTCCAAATCTCTAAGCCTCGTTCTCAATATCGTCATCTCCTGTTGCCTGGTTTCTTTTAAGCCTCGACATCGCTCCAGTCACTTCCTCCCTACTTATTCCGTTATCACTAACATCTTCACTTTCTATTACCTTCCTCTTTTCACGTAATACTTTATTTTCCACTCCACCCATCAGTCGCTTAAAATACATGGTCCACTCATACATCTCGATTTCCTCATCGATGCCCTTCCTTCCTCCTCGTTCCCTATTGATAAAGATATTAGGTCCTAGATACGGCGTGTTTCAGTGGTGGGAACGACCGATATATATATATATATATATATATATATATATATATATATGTTTATGGAATGGTCCCTGCTGGGTCGTAATAATATGCGCATTGGTCCCTGCCGGGTCTTTTCGGTCCTTATCGGGTCGGACCCGATAGAGCCAATATACCTAATGGTCCTTCTGGGGTCGGAACCCGATAAGGCTTCAGATACTTTTTGCATTATAATTAGAAAACAATCAGTAAAATACTAATTATAAATATATATTAGTCAAAAACTAATGAAGAAGCTTCGATAAAACCCAAGTATGATATGATATATATAACTTCAGTTTCATGTACCGGGTGAGAAAAAAGTAACTGAAGCCTAAATGCTCTCGCCGTTAATTACATCGAAGTAAAATGAATCATTACTTATCCTTTCCTTAAATTACCTAATGTAAATCTTACGCAATAGACAGGACGCGGATAAATAACGTTAAAAGGGAAATATTGGATCAGAAGCGTGTGCAGACACGACAATGCCCATACCATTCAGTGGAATGTTCTTTATCACGAATTTTCTATAAAATTTTTCTAAATATGTGCAGCTGTATAAAATCATTGTTTTAAAAAGTGATACTATTCAAAATAACGTTATACAAAAAAAAGAAGTGTGTTTCACAAATATAAGTCGGATATTCGCCGGATAACCCTACAGAAAAATATACGTAATAGTCAGTAATGGGTCTTCAAATTTAGTAGTTGATTACTTCACCGAGGATTGGAATATCTCAATGTGGATTTTAAACTATTTTCCAGACATGCAAGTTTTATATTTACCTAATCATAAGTCACCTGAACATTATTAACAATAATCATGGAATGTAATATGAAAACCTGATAGAACTCGTTACGTTTAACTTCAAGACCTGACATTGAGCATTAGTTCAACACATAGTAAAAGAAAATTCATTACAATTTAACAATAATTATATTGATTTATATTCTCACATTACCAGGGCCGCAGAGAGAAAATCAGGGCCCGGGCGTATCCATGTTCGGGCCCCCTCCCTTCCGTTCAAATAAATCAGCTATTTCCGATTGTGATGTAATTTTTTTAATTTATGGATTTAAATGTACTAATAGTTTATATTATTATTATTATTATAATTTTATTATATTTTATAGTATACATTATATGAACTAAGTTTATAATAAACAATTTCGGAAAATCGCGGGCCCTTCTAAAACTGCGGGCCTGGGGGAACCCCCCCCCCTCCTCGGTGGCCCTGCACATTACTACAGTAAATTGAAGGATATATTTTTTGTCAGAGAAGGCGAGGTCTTTATACTGTTTAGCGATATATTGCAGGTATCAAATGTCCAGAGAATCTCAGAAATTTGTTTGTTAACTTGATTCGTGTTATTATTCACTTGTATTAATTGAATTTAAACAAACTTTCCCTCTCGAATAAATTTGCATACACTGTTAAAATTAGTATTAAATTTAAAATACCAATGTTTATCAAAATTAATATCTCACGAATATTATATCGCTATTAGGAACGTAATTATTAAATTTCATATACATTCATGATCATTGCTCATATAATTACACTTTACATAAAATCAAAATAAGTTTGGCATCAATTTTCAATTTTTAAAGATAAAACATGATACGTTATTCCAGTTAACCAAAAATAAATTTACATTTTAAGTCGGAATGTTCGATTGCGCAAATAAATAAGAGACCTAACCTACAATTAACTGTACACCGTTAAAAATAATATTAAATTTATTATACCAATGTATGTTGAAGCAGATACATCAAGGTTTGTTTTAAAAAAAAGTTGGAGGCGTACCCCTAAAAAATAACCTCAAAAAATATTTTTAAAATTCAAAGCATTTTTTTACCCCTTTTTTCATCCAAAAAAGTCCAAACTTTTTTCTTAAAGTAGTTTTTTTGCTTAACCCAACATATATTTTGTTTGTCAAAATCGGTTCGGCCGTTTTCGAGAAAAATCGATTTTTTTATTTTACCCCCCCCCCCTCCATATCTCTGAAAAAAATGAAATTTCAAAGTCGAAATTTTCAGGATTTTATATTCAAACAGAAGTCAATATATGGTACCAATATAGGCCTGATTTACGGAAATTTAAAGTAATTTACGAAAATATGCACACATTGGGTGTTGGTTGGGGAGCAACTAAAAAAAGTTTGATATGAAACGACTTTATATGAAAATGACATAGCAGGATAAACATGTGTGTGTGTGCTGCCCCCGGCCCGATCAGGTCCATATTTTTATCATAAGATGGCATCAATCGGTAATGAAATAATCTGGAGTATTCTCTT
>JAAAKG020147534.1:0-10439 GCA_010014905.2 Druon quercuslanigerum
AAAAACACCAGAATAAGCTCTTCCGACTTTAGATAGTGATTGAAGTAAACTTCTTTCACCAGAAGGTCTTGATACTATCTGATCCCGGAGGTTTTGTGAGGGCATTGCATAGCTCCAAGAAGCTTTTTATGCAGGTCATCCCTGACTTGATCCGTCCACTCAAAAGGATTGAGATTTTGCAGGTCCATCACATTAAATCCATTGTGATTGGCTCCACAACTCTAGGATAAGCGGAATTTTTGTCCAATCCATTGTCGGGGGCCCTGCGCGTTCGATTGTTTTGCACTGGAATTACTGGAACTATTTTTGGTCTTGTCATAGTTGTTCCTATGCGCAGCTAGGGAAAAGGGTTCGTCCATCCTTGTAGAGCTGCGGATGCAACGATAAGGCTGCATAGTCTGAAAAGTCGCAAGGTGTCCCAGAGTCATCGTTTGAGACACTTCACTTAGGTGCCATATACTTCTTCTTTATTCATAATGTGTCCCCTAACGATTTACATGGCTTCAATTTCTTACAATATTTCCGTTTGCATATTAAACCAAAAAAATCTTATCCTTAGTATTTGCAACTATTTACATTTAGTCTTATATCTAGTTCCTTCTCTCTATTCTCTTCTTTCGTCCTAGCATTCTGCGCCTGTTCGTCAAACCTTTTATTCTCTTCCTCTTTCTTTTCATCACACAACTCAGAATACTCTTCTTTTTTTCTATATTCTTCCCTATTACTTTTTTCTTTTCTCAACTTTCCTAATGCCTTCCAAAACTCCCCCTTTTTCATTTTACAATCCTCATCCTATCTACTTCTTTTCCCCAATTTAATAATTCATATCTTTTCTCTGAACTGTTCTTTTCCTTGCCTTGACCAATCTCTTTTTCCTAAATCTACCTTTATCCTCTTTTTATTCATATTGCAATTACTTTTTTCTCCCTCTAATGTTACTATTAAGGAAAAGTGAGCCGAATTAATATAATCATCTACCTCTAGTCACTTGACCTTCTCTCTTACCTTATTATCCACTATCACGTAATCAATTCCCGTTCCCCTTTCTCCTTCTGACCGTGTATATTCTCCTTTCTCATCTTTGTCTATATTTCCGTTGAAGATAAATCATTCCAACTCCATATCTCCGTTCACATAAACCACCACTATCTTCCACTTCTCTCCGCCCATCTTTACATCTTCTACTATTAATCCTTATTTTTGTTCTTTCTTTTCTTTCTTATGTTTCCCTGTTATAAATTCATTCCTCACTGCCATCACCATTCCTCCCATTGCTCTCCCCTTTTTGTTCTTCCTCTTTGCATTTTGCACTTGCCATTTGTAACCTCTTGGTAATCTTCCCCTCACTCCTTCCCATCCTTTTTCATGGATCCACGTCCCCATCATTATTACTACATCCCATTGTGTCAAATTTCTCATAAACTCTCTATCCTTTCTCTCTAATCCTACTATATTCCAGCAAAATATCCTTCATTCTTCCCAACATTCGTTTCTCGTCTCTTTTAGTTTTATTTGATTTCTTAATTTTCTATCATCCGTTCCTTCCTCTCCTAGTATCCCGGTACCTCATTTCTTAGTAACTCTTCCCTTTCTTTATCCTCATCCGACCATACTCCGTCTATCTGCATTCTCTCATGTTTAACCTATATTCTTCTTCAATAGACTGGAAAAATTGGACTCGATTGATTAGAATTCTCTGCTGAGACTTCTACTCCACTGCGGTGGTTTAAAAAAGTAAATATATTTTAGATTGCAGTGGAATGAGTAAAAAGAATATCAAATAATATCCAAGATTTACACTTGTACTCCTATAAGAAATACCAGTTAAGTAAAAAGTCTCCTCCAATCACCTTTCACTCATATTATTCTTAAGAACCTGTCTTAGGGGCTATGAGACCTTGTAAATAGTGTGCAGGCTGAAGCGAGTGGGACGTAGGGGTCAATCGGACCTCGACCTGTATGCATATGGATATGGAAGAAAAGACCCACATAAACGGGCTCTCCTGGCTGATTGACAAGGATCCCTAAAAAAGAGGTCTCGCACGAGCCTTCTGGATCGCTAGGTCGAGGTCCCTCCCTGACCGATCTCCAGTTCTCTTGATCAGCACAGCGACCAAAAAATAGCCCTTTGTTGGTATGGTGGCCGGCGAACAGTAATTATTAAGTGTCTCACTCAATGCAACCAACCCCTAATCCATGGGCGTAGAGTGATCGTGCCCGGGGCACTTTAATACCTAAGTCTTTATTTTCCTAGCTACTTGTCGGAACCAAAATGGATCACGCAAAACCAACATCAAAAGAAAAAGGTGAAAGGGAGTTGGAGGAGGAGGGAAAAGGGTTGGGACCAAATGGGTATAACATAACCCTTTCCTCCCAATCTGTCTTTCCGGCAAGCCAAACTCAGACGACAGCTGTACCCCCAGCACTTCCGGTAGCTGCGGGATTGACCGTCACTCTGAATAAAGCTATGGAAACTGCAGTGGTCAAGCAGTCCCCCAATAAGAAGAAACGCATCAACAGTGGCCCGAAAAGAAGTCTGGGGAGGCAAGCGCAGCGGTCTAGTGGAACAGTTGCGGTACCCGGAGCATTGGCGACTACAACGTCGATAATCAACACTGAGACAGATCAATGGCTTAGAATCAAGACCTCCTTCTCTAGGGGAGGGGTCTTTGTATTTGTGGCAACCGACAGAGCGGCTGAAGCTTGGCTATACAAAGTTGTGGTCGAGACAACACCTTTGGAAGCCGCATCTCTTAATGTGGATGGCACTATAGACCTCAGGAGAAGGACACAGCTGGAGGAGGAGTCAAACATATAATAGTTGTCAACTTTAAGGTTGCTAGAATGGAGGAAGTGGGAGCCTGTCGCTGTACAGGAAGATCGGGAACAGACCTAAATGACTGCTCCCGGTCTAGCTATTACCAAATTAACGTGTATCACAGTTAAGGCGCTTCTGCAGTTTTCCAGAGGGGCATGGCTGCAAGGCACGCAGGCATCTCACTAATCCAGGAACCCAGGTTAGTGCGAGATACCATTATGGTTTTAGGGGTGGCTGTTTTTTCTTACAGAGGCCCCAAGGTGGACAATCCAAGGGCTTACATACAGAAAAAGGGAGTCAATGTTGTGCCGCTACTTCAGCTATGTTCTAGAGATTGGATGGTGATAGTCACGGATCTTAAAGAAATAGGAACGCTAGTATGGGATCGGCTTACTTTCCATATGACAGTGATACCAATCCACCAGTTGATGTACATAACTTGTCGAATACCTAATCACCACTAATTTAGATATTCTTCATACGAGAAACACCCCGACGCTTCGTGACTCGGCTAGGGAGGAAGTTATTGGAATCACTCTCTCTCTCTCTCTTTCTCTCTCTCTCTCTCTCTCTCAGATTACTCACAGATAGAGTTCGAGTTGGAATCCATACTGGTTTCTGTTTCGCACGGAACTAAGTAGTGCATTCTCAAAGGTTCTCAGGTTAATTATAGACGTGGACGACCTAGAAATGGTGGCCTAAATTGTCACGGAAGCTATCTAATTTACTTATGAAAGTAATTGTCGATGTTCGAGAGTCCGAAAGTCTGGGGAGAAACACTGGCTGAATAGGAAATTCGACGAGCTTCTCACGAAAACCAGAGAGAAGGAACTACGGACCTCATTTACGACGATGAGGAATAAATATAGAAGTGCAATACGTAAGGAAAAGCATTAGAGCCAAACCCACTGTCGCACAGACATCGAGAAAGGAGTAGAGGCCGTTATGCTGGATAAGATGCTTTCTCGAAATCTGGATGCTTATCTCGGTACTTTGAAATTACCCGGTGGATTATACTCACAGTCTGACGGGGAAACCTTGGCTCACATGTTTAAGGCACATTTTTCGGAATTTACAAAGTTAGGAGAAGAGCGTACAGCACTTTCGAGGCGGAACCGTTCACTCGGGATGTCCGCAGGGAGATATTTTATCACCCCTGCTATCGTGCTTGGTAGTGGATGAACTCCTTCATCTGCTCACGAGTTAAGGTCAACACGTTATAGGCTATGCAGACGATATACTGGTTATTGTGTGCGACCAGCATCTGGATGCGCTCTTCGGAGTAATGCAGGAAGTACTAAGAATAGTAGAGACTTGGTGTAAGAAGACTGGATTATCAGGCAATCTGAGTAAGATGGATGCAATTGTATTCACCAGAAGGTATAATTGGGGGACCATTCTAATACCTTTTATTTTCAAAAATCGAGTTTTAATATTTTACACTAACAGAACAAAAGTTTTCCTGATTATTTTTTCAATATCTAAAACAAAATAAAATTCTCTTACGAATTAATTACATGTTCAGAAATAAAAATATTACAATGAAATGGAAGGGTGAAAATTATTACATTTAACATTCAGTCAGAAATTTATCAGTGTATAATTCTAATATCTGTATTAAAAAACAAAAAATAAAAGCAAAATAATAATAATTATAATAATTATAATAATAGCCTCAGTGGAAATACACCCCAAAAATTCAGCGTTCAAAAGGGTAGTTCTATTACGACATATAGGGGGCAGGGGCGTTGTAGATATCAAAAATCGGTGTGAGTCACAAGTTATGCAGTTAATAGATTATTTTAACAGCAAACGAAATGTTGCGCTTTACAGCACCATCTGTAAAGCGGATCTGGATTACACGCCCTTGAATTGGTCCTCAGATGGGGCCTTGAATATCAGGGCAGAAACCATGGAGGAATTAGAAGTATAATGAAGGCAGAAGGCTATCCACGGAAACACGCCAAAACGTTAGATCAACGTGAATTGGATAATAAGGCATCCAATATTTGGCTAAAAAAGGTTGTTGTGTATCCAGAGACGGAAGGACAAGGTTGCCAGTACCAGGAATTATCGCAAACACGTGTTACATCAAGACGTAGTTGACCGGCGCCGATTATGTGGAGATACCAACGAATCCATCCAGCACATTATTAATGGCTGTCGCGTAATGGCTCAGAGAGAATATACGTACAGACATTATGATGTAGGGCGCATTGTACATCAAAAACTTGCCCTAATTCTAGGACTCCTAAAAGAATAGACGCCTTTCTACAGATACATTCCAATTCCCTTTTTAGAAAACAAAGATTACATCTTACATTGGGATGCTACTATCTAAATGGACCATTACTTCCGGTCCAATCGACCTCACATCGCGATGTGTGAAAAAGGTGGAGGAGTCTACATCATTGACATTGCTTTTCCGCTTAACCGAAATTAGCGGAAGTAAATAGGTACACTAACGCCATTAACATTAGATTTGGACAGGACAAGTATGCCTGTGTCCATTTACACAAAGGAAGACCAGAAAATACATCATCGTATGAAGATCGGGATCTTCAAATATTAAGTGGAAATACTATTCAACATCTTGGTAATGGAGAAACATATGCATTATTGCAATACCTCAAGCGGTTTCCGAGTTATCTGGGAACAATAAGATCCAGGCGACCAATATTTTGGCCTTTCCTATACTGCTTTTTGTTTCGTTCGATTAAATTTTTCAGATGTGCTGTTCAATTCGGTTGTGTATGGAGATAAGAAATCCCCTTCTGTTTTCACCTTTTCCAATAAATCTAAGAATTTACCACCTGTTAACTCTTTTGCGTCATCTGTTCTCAGATAACAAGCTTTTTCCTTTTTTCCTAGCAAATTTCTTACAGTAATCAAGAATTTTTTCAAACATTTATCTGATTCACTTTTATTCTTGATACATTAGACATTCGCAAATCTAGAGAAGCCGGCTATAAAAACAATGATAAATTTAATATTTCCAGGTAACGAATATGGTTCAAGTGGTCCTTTAGTATCGACATGAATTGTATAGTAGTCTATCTGCTATGACTCTATTTCTACCGAAATGTTATTTTGTAATTTTTGTTCTAATGCAAGTTTTACAGTCTAAGATATTATCATAAAATTTAACATCTCTTAATAGTTGAGTCGATTCCTTTAATTCTTTACGATAATTTATGCTAGGGTGACATAATATTTTATTCCATAGAATCCCTGCATCTAATTTAAGTAAGTTATTATTTTCAGGATTTATTTCTATTATTTTTATTTTACTCAGTCCATCTAACGCATTTAAATAATTCAAATCAAGAACTTTTGTATTTAACGTTTGTACATATAAAGTTTGTATTTTCTAGACTATTTGCATTTGTCTCTAAAGTATTTTCCTCTTGAATCTCCCTCCCATTCTCAGACGGTATTAAATTTTAAGGAGTTTACTTTTCTCCCTCCGACTCTTTTAAACTGGTACTTCCAATTATCGTTTGAGATTGTTCAGAAAATTCATTTGCAGACCCAATTTCAGCTAAACGCGAATAAGTTGTATATTCTAATTTTCCACTTTCTGAGTCATCTTTAACTTCTAGTTTTATTAGCCAGTTTGGCTTTTTGTAGTTTCAAATTTAATATTTTTCCTTTGTATCTTTATCAAAAATTTATAATTTTTCATCATCCATGTATACACTTAACTCTGCGTCTCCAAAGGGTCTTAAAGAAATTAGAATATTTGCGATATTCTCAGCTGCAATTACATTATTTCATTTTATTTTATCATTATCTGATTTTAAATATAAATCGCCTATACCATCTATTTCAATGCATGTAGATTTTTTTGTACTTTTAATTACTTTACCCTGTAACGCTACCCTTTTCAAATATAAGAAAAATTATATCTGACGATCCCTAAGTAGCGCACAGGGCACCCTAATCAAGCAAAATAAAATAATCATGAATGTAGTGACATTCAAAAAGGTAACCGAGATTTTTGGGCGCCAGTCCTTGCTTCGGACAAAGGAAAACCCAATCAAACAAAGACAGTGAGAAAAAAAACACACGGAATCTACATTCCAAAAGGGAAAAGGGAACCTCACTGAACGCGACGCGTTTCAGGCTACACGATAAAGGGGGATACTCACAAACTTCGATCAAAAGGGCAAACCTTAAACTTAATACGCGAAAATCCAAAAAAATAAAAGATAGCGAGTGTTAAAAGATAGCTTACTCGAAATGTTATAATTTATTATCACTAACAATAACTATAACAACGACCCCAAACTTAGCAAAAGGTAATAGATTTCAAACGAAGATATAGAGGAACAACAACAATTTATCAGAAAACATTAGGGTGGACAAAAATTTGCTAGCTCAGTCTAATTTTAAAATGGTAGAGGGGCTGATTCATAATTACAAAGCTCAAACTTCTCCTCATAATTAATAACAATTTATTCATTATATAAAAAGAATATATACAAAAAGGCTAATATAGGGTTAAAACAGAAAACAATAAAATCATATAAAATAAAGACAATTCCAATTTTCTACAACAGTAAATCGCAAGGAGGGGGACACATTATTAAAAGAAAATTATGGGTGAGACCACTAAAAGTTAGTTCTAAAAATATAGGCGTCATAAGCATCAGCGAAAATAGTAGACAAAAAAAAGACAGAATACACATATCGCCTATGGGCAATTACGTGACAAATAAAGGTTTCTAATGGCTATTCACTTAATAATTTTCGCCTGACCAAAACAAAAAAAATGACATTTTTAATTTCCCATAGTAAGAAATACGAAGGTAATAAAAGAATAAACAGGTATGACATGAATGGATAAGCACTTAAATATTAAACCGTAAAATTAACAGAATAACCCCCAAGATAAGATCGTGGTCACAGGGGGTTCTTTGAATTATTTAAGTGGGTAAAAAAAGGAAAGTTTTCAAAAATAAAACACAGGGACGAGCTTTACCACAAATGCGTAAAGATAGTCGCCAGAGGGTGGTAAATTACGTATTCAAAAAAGTTCTTGAAATTATCAGGATAATTCAAGGTAATCGCAAAAGTTACGGGTAACATGAGTCAATTCAGGTGTTTCGAATTACGGAGCACTGGTAAAGTATTATTACGGACATTAATAAGCCCGTAATCCGGAAGGTTTAACATCGCAAAAGGTAAATGTTTCACTGACTCTAATTATAATTAATTTTTCGACATTTCGGCACTCCAGAGTAAAAAGAAATTAACACATCATTATATCACACCAAAGAAAGAAAACAATTATCCGCAAAAATTCAGATGATTCAGCCAAGGAGTGTAGGTAAATTTTAGTTATAAAGAAATAATAATCAGGAAACTTGGCCACATCATTAAAGAAAAATAATTCCTACCTTAATGCAACGTCGGAGTCGGGAGCGGGACATGTGTTGACACGCCGAGTATACACAAACGAAAGAGAGTTAATTTCTCCGCTCACCGGCGTATATTAAGAACGGGAGGGACTATACAATTTGGGGGAAGGCTGACGCTCACCACTCAATTTCGTTAACTCACAAGGGTCGGAAAAGGATGGCCGATGAGGTCCGTTTTTTGATTAGCCCATCCTGTCGCTCCTTTCTTCTCTTCCTAGTCCTTATCAGCCGGGCTGTAGCGGGGAGGCGAGAGGTTTTCCATTTCACCTATCAGGGCCGGCTGTATCCTGGTTACAAGGTGGAGAAGGAAGGGCCCTTTAATTCTTTGCTGCAGGCTCGATTAGGGCTCTCCGATGCTCCTTATGAGAGAAAAAAAGAAATACACACCCACTATTCTTCTCAAAGATTAGTGGTAACTGTCCAGTCCATCTTTACCAGGAACGTGCCTTGGGTCTCAGACGATAAGAAGATAAGTTTTTCGTACTATCCCTATGGGTAGAACCAACCATCCTACCCCGGATGTCAGAGGGAAAAGCGATAACAAAAAAAATAATCCATTCTAACTTGCATGGAGCCACTGATTTTCTTGGTTACCTCCGTAACTTCTCCTCCGTACACTGTACTGCCGTTATTTTTGTTTTTACCTCTGATGTTACCTTTATTTTTCCCTCTAAATATTGCTTCTATAGTTACCTCTAGAACTACCTCTACTTCTCTTGTTGTTGTGATTAGAGTTGGTAATTACATTCCGGCGTCTTTGTTTTCTCGGGTTGTTTGAGCAATCGCGACCCGTGTGATCGGTCACTGTACGATAAAAAGATGTGTCCTACGAAGAATAGGCTATCTTTTCGTTACCGTTAAGAATTAGGCTAACTTCACTTAGCTAAGTTTTTATGAGAAATAAATAATTAGTTATTTTTGAAACATTTCCGACGAAGTCAAAACTATAGTATTTTTTATTGCGGTTTCTAATGTAATTTAGGCACCTATAACTTTCAAAACAAGAAGTTTTTAGGGATTTCATTTCCTTTAACACTTCTACGCATTTGCTAAATTTCATACAAAATAAAGGTAGCCGTTTTAAAATTAGGCCGTTTTCCTTTCGGGGTAGACGTCACTCACTCGGTGGGAAGAGAAGTAGTGTGATGAAGGGGTTATAAAATTTTTATATTGATCTGGAATTCTCGTGTTATTTATTTAAATAGCACGTTCACTCCGCAACACTGCTCAGACCCAGGTTGCTGATCAATCTCTGTAGCAATCACCCCAAGTAAAGATCCTCACAAAGTCGTGATTTGAGGTTACCCACTTGGGTCCATTAGTATCTAAAGTCTTTTTTTCAGGTGTCATTCACTTTACTGACACTCTTTTTTAACTATTTACCACCATAATTTTCTGCCCTGCCATACTTCTCTAGCTTCTTTCACGTCTAAGCATTTTTTCATGCAAGCTCTCGTGTTTCTGTGGCTTCGTATGCCTCTTACAACTAGGGTCTCATTCACACATTCTAACCATTGTTTAAACAGTCTGCCTCTGGGAACGCTGCCATTTCTTTTACCTTGAGATACTTGTTTCGTTCGTCGTTCATCTTTTATTCTCTCAACATGCCTGAACCGTCTTAACCGATTTCTTTCCCCTGTGTCAACTAGCCTTTCTTTCGCACCACATTCCTTAAGGATTATCCCGTTACTTACTTTGTCCATCAGAGTTTTCCCGCATATTATGCGCAGGAATCTCATGTAGATCGCGTTAATTTTACTCTTATCTTTTTCTTGATATGACCATATCTCGCTGCCGTATAGTACAGTTGGTACAAATATGGAATTATGTATTGCCCTTTTAGCCTTACTTAATATATTTTTACTTCTTATAAGGGGGCCTGCTCTACCAATAACCTTCTTACCTTTGTTTATGTGTCTATCTAACTCCTTATCTTTCTCACCGTCCCTAGTAATTAAGCTACCAAGGTATACGAATTTATCAACTTGTTCAATTCTCTCATCATTCAATACAATGTTGCATATCGTTCTCTCACTCTTTCCTCCAAAAACGATGGTTTTTGTATTATTTACGTTAATTTTGAGGCACATGCTATTCATGCTTGCATTCAGTTTATTCAACATTCTTTGCAAATCTTCGATAGATTCTGCCGTGACAACCTTATCATCTGCGAACGCTAACCCACGTACCCTTACTGT
>JAAAKG020147535.1:0-10439 GCA_010014905.2 Druon quercuslanigerum
ATTTATTATGCTCTACAAGCACTACATTAATATATTTAATTATACTACCAAAAAAATTCACAAAAATTGCTTTTTTTCAAGCGTTCAAAGTAGAATACTGCCTTAAGTTTTCTTTTTCAATTTTCAAACATAGAATTCGCTATAAAATACTAAATTATTAAGATTTTGAAATAGAGACGATTAAAAAAGTTCAGGTTATTTTTAAAAAGTCCATGACTTTTCCGCGTTTTCCAGTAATTTTTTTTTAAATTCCATGACTTTTCCAGGTTTATTAAACACTTTTTAAAAATTACAAAACTTTCAAAATTTTAAGTAAAGTTTCCTTATTTCGGTCTTACGGTCAAATTTAAATAAAAACAAAAAACGATTGTAGCTGTTTAAAAATCGTTATATTTTTAACGTTTCGGCACTCATTGCAGGCCTTTATCAGGGAAAAAGTCATTCTCTAAAATACAAAGTGTTTTTCTTTTTATATGCAATCAATTAAAACGAAATTATATTATAATAAGAGAGGCTCCAAAAGCATTAAAAATGAAATTTCTTTATATAAATATCATGACGAAACAAAGACAAGCCACTGCACTGGACATTGACATAAATGCTAACAGATAATACTAAATGGACGATAATGAACAGGTCAAATTTTCAAATAACCACATATGAAAATGGTGCGCCAAGGCTGATAGGATTTAAAATTGTGAATTGAGTTTAGTTTTGTAATTTTTATGTTGAAATATTAACTTTAATGACAATTTCATTGATACAACTAATTTATATTTAATACTTCCGCCTGGAGATTAATTGAAATTTTATTAAATTATAATAATTAATTATGATATAATTAAAATTTAAATTTAAAAAAGTGATAAAATTTCATCAGTGTTGAGACAAACCGGTGTTTAAATTTGCAATTTCAAAATCTCTTTTATGCTTAGCAACTTTAGTTTTTAATCTTCTGCCAGTTTCTCCGGTGTAAAATTTATTACAACCAGTGCATTTTATTAAATATACGTCACCTGATAAATTTTCCACCTCAACTAAGTCTTTTTTCTTCGAAAGAAAATGATCTAAAGTGTGGTTATTTTAAAAATAAACGTTGATGTTAAATCTATTTAACGAACGTCTTATGTCAGTCTTTCAGGAAGACCTTGAACATAAGGTAACGTAACCTTTAAATCTTCTTTATTGTATTTATCTATACCATTTATCCTGCTTATTATTTTTGTGTCAACTATAGTAAATTTCGTGAATTCGTTCTTTTATAACACTTTCTATTCACGGAAGTGGATGATTATTCTACAATAAAGTAACTTTTAAAATTCCTAAATTTTCTTTTCTAAATTTAACATTACTCATAGCGTATTAGGTTATCCTGCACTGACGTACTCCAAGAGCACTTCGGTCGCTCCATCTCATTTCTTCTTACTTCTGCCATCTCACTCCGACCTGCTTCGGTGCAGGGCGGAGTGCGAAAGTGCCGGATAACCGAATTCGCTATTAATTGTATACACCTGCCAACTAAACCTTTAATTAAACCAATTTTTGTACTGAAGAAATTGTGAGAATCGAAATTTAAATACCGCCCAGACCACGACGACTCTTTATACTAATTAGTTATTAAATAACCTTCCAACGTTTTTACAATCATCAAATCTAGAAAATTTAAAGAATTATTATTTTCAATTTCGTAAGTGAACTGTATAGCATTATCAATGCTGTTGAACATGTTTACTAAGTCTAAAATTGTTTGTAAAATTTATTGTTAAATAAAAACACTGCATTATTAAAAACAGTCCTAGTTGCTACTAAAATTTCGTTTTTTGATATTTTAGTTAAGTTACGATGTAAATTTAATTTTTCTTCTATGCAATCCAAAGCCAAGTGTAAAGGGATATTATCATACATCGAAACAACGTCAAGAGAAACTAAAGAGTGTGTTTTCGATACTTTGATATTTTTAAAATGATTTTTACAGTCCTAAATATTTAAAAAAATGCATTAGTGTTTCAAGAAGTTGGTTTTAAAATGTTAGATACGAACTTAGCTAAATTATACATAGGAAAACCAACTGTTAAAACAATTAGTCTCCTGTTTAAACCTGTTTTGTGCACTTTTGGAAAAGCATAGGCTTTAAAAACAGCACTACTATGTAGTTTTTAATCTATAGGCCACTTTTTCATTAATATATCTCTTTTTTCTCACCTTGAAACAATATCGTTGCATTCGTTTTCAACAGTGGGGACTAAACTACTTTTAAAATTTGTAGTTGTTTTTAAAACATTCGCAATAGTTTGATTATAATTACTTCTGTTTGTTGCAAACGTGATATTGCCTTTATCGGCTTTTAGAATTAATAATTCCTTATATTTTATTTTTGATAATTTTTAACTGATTTGAAAGTTTTCTTTTTTTAATAAATTTATTAATTCTACAATGATTTGAAACAAGCTCAGTTACAGTTTTTCTAATTTTGAGCTTTTGATCTTTTTTTTTTATATTTTTTATACATTTTTCAATGTTTGTGATGGTATTATTGTTGTTAATAACTTCAAAATTTTAGCAAGGGAACAAAACACTTATAAACATCGAATTATTGAATCTACTTTTATCAAAAAATTTAATAGAATTTCAATTTATCTTCAGACTGAAGTATTAAATATAAATCAGATCTATCATGACTACATTAATTTTAATATTACATTACATTAAGTTTAATAGGTCAACATACAAATTAAAAAACTAAACTCAATTCACTATTTTAAATCCTTTGAGCTTTGGCGCGCTATTTTCATTGGTGGTTATTTGCAAATTTGACCTGTTCATTATCGCCCATTTAGTATAATTTGTTAGCATTTACATCAATGTCAATGTCCAGTTCAGTCCAAGTACCACTGCAGTTGTCTGTAGTGGAGGGGAGGTGATACCCCTACTTGGTGGCGGATAGGGGAATGCTCGCTCGAAACAGAGGGTAAGGCGAAAATAAAATACGCCTCGCGGACCAAACACGCTTAGAACCCCAAGTCAAGGCGTGAACAACCGTGCCGAGAACTGAGTAACGCCAGGGAGTGGTGTCTCGAACGGTGTCTCTAGGATACCAGGTCGCCTCCTAGAGTATATAGACCTTTCTCCCGCCTGCGGGGCTCTGCGGGGGTGGACCTTTACTTCCCTAGCTACTCATGGGAATATTATGGAGCAGCAATTACAAAGACACGTGGAAGAAGTGAACCGGAGCATTTGTGAGGAGTTGGGTGGTCCTTTGGACGTTATGGAGGATGTGTACAGGAAAAAATGGTCGCTTAATAAGGTGGACACTGCTGAGATGGATATCAAACTCTCAGAGACACATCATCTCTTAGAAGAATTGCGAGGCACCATAAAAGGAATGGTTGAATTTAGTAGTGAAAAAAGAACACGTGGCTCCCAATAAGGGAGGGATTAAAGAAGGCGTGGGGTATCTTGCACCAACTTCGAGACAACTCTATGACGACCGAAGGGCTTCATAGGGATCTTGTCGAGAACGTTGGGAGAACTACAAGAAGGAGGGATCTACCGGGGAGTATGATGTGCTTGGCGTATAGGGAGGCAGCCTCGTTGAAGAAGCCTCCCGGACGCACAAGCTGATAACGTAGCTGGGCATGTCCGGAAAGAAGCCCAGAAATAAAGACGAAGCCCAAGCTGAGAAAATATATGAGACCCGAGGCACGGCTAGAGAACCCCTGAAGTACCCCCCTGAAGTAATGCGAAAGCAGTTCCGGGGGGGAATTATGCCTAGGAGAAAGGGTGGCGTTTTTTAGTGGGTCCTTGGTTTGCATCATTATAGTGATCAATTAAGATCCTTGTCAATATTTATATATACTACGATCGCTGTAGTGATGATATCAATATCCCCACACTACCGGGAAGTGCGGACCCTTCTCGGTGTGTTATAAGAACATTTTTCACCAGCCCTCGTAAAAAAAATGTCTAGTTCTGTGGCTTGCTTTTGCTTTGTCATTATATTTATATAAAGAAATGTAATTTCTATTGTTTTTGAAGGCTCTCTTAAAGAGGTTCCAAATTTTTTAATTTGACCCTTATGTTTTTTGAACAAATTTAAAATTATTGAATATGTGTTCGAAAGTTTTTAGACAAATAAATGTAATTACTGACTACGTATTTAAATGACAGGTAGGAAGAAGGAATTTTTTCCTGATGAAGGCCCGCAGTGAGTGTCGAAACGTTGAAAATATAACGATTTTTTAACAACTACAATCGTTTTTTATTTGTTTAAATTAGACCGTAAGCCTTGCTCCAAAAAGTTCGTTCCCAGGCTTTTCCAGGTATTCCAAGTCTTGTAGCAACCTTGTTGTGGCTTCTTATACATGCCCCCATGAACCACTTCATCCGGTATATTGGGTTACGGTAAACCATAGTTTCAATGTATTTATAACAAGGCCCCACAACTGCAATGCACTTGTGTTAAAGTTTGACTAGGAGTTTTTTGAGAAAAGGACCGACCGAGCAACTTTTCCCGCTCTAAAACACATTTCAACGTCGTTGAGGACAGATAAGTGATCATGCAAGTGTACCCAATAACGCATGCAAACGCATAATAATTTAAAATTGGTAAAAAAAATTAAAAGCAAGGTTTTTTTTTTAGTACGCGAACTTCCCCAAGAAAGATCTTGAAAATAATTGCTACTGTAGAAAGAAATTAAAACTAATTCAAAGCAAATGTGGTGTTTTATTAATCACTAAATAATAATTACTAAACCTATCTGCTGCTTGATTTAGAATTTAGCGCTATACTTATACGTACTTAAACGAGGGGCTAAATCAAAAAGCAGAGTAGTCAGTTCAAAAAATCAACTTTCGAGTCGTCGTTTTAGACGTACACACTCCGAGAGAGGTTCTTGTAACATGGAGATATCGACTTATATATGGAATTACATTTTTTACACTAACGTGAATTTAAAAAAAAAATTGCGCAAATAGGCTTTAAAAGAATTATGTTCCTTAAAAAACAAATAATCAAGAAAATGGAATTTTTTCAATTTAAAACTTACCCATGCACCATTCCATTTTCCTTGTAGTTCACTTGGATAAATTTCCCGAATCGACTGCTATTATTATTATGCGCGGTTTTGGCATTTCCAAACGCCTCTAAAACCGGACCAGCACTGAGTATAGTTTGCTCGACACCACTGCCATGCGATCCTTTCTGACTGAGGGCTGTCAAGTGATGCAGCAGGAAATTAGTTGACTCCGTTTTTCCAGATCCACTTTCCCCACTAATGACTATACACTGGTTCTTTTTTTCTTTCAGCATACAATGGTAAGCCGCATCTGCTATCGCAAATATGTGTGGAGGTATGTCCGTCCCTAATCTTCTATTCTGATAGAGGCTTACATATTTCGGGTTGTAGATGGGGTAGAATTTGAAGGGGTTTAGAGCAATCAAAATACTTCCCACGTAGGTGTATATCTTGCCGGCCAGAAATCTAGCACGGAGATTATCTAGAAGAGTCTGCTCGTTCAAATCTGGAAGCTGGCACAGGTCTGGATATTCCTTGTCTCTTGGCTGATACAAGAACCTATTGAAATAATCCTTTAGGAGTTGAGGATCCATGGGAAATCTACTGTCGGTCCATAGGTAGTCAGGCTGTTTTTTTCTGAGGTAAAACCTGAAAGAAACATATTTTGTATAAGGAATAAAGGTAAAAATCTAAATAGAATTAAGCAGGGTAGTTTTTCAAGTTTTTAAACATCTTTCTCTGTCATTTAAATTTTTTAATTCAAACATTCAAAACAATACACTCAATAATTTGAAGTATTCACCAAAAAATTTGGAACAAAACGGGTCTAATGCTAAACAATTCTAAAGAGGAAGAGTTACAACATTTAGAAAATTAAGCATTGAAAATGGAATAATTAAAAAACTTAGGATGAACGTTTTTCGCTAGTTTTTCCTTGGAATAAGTATTTAAGGCTCCCCTTCAGGAAAAACCTAGGGAAAAATGTTTACAACTTTCATGATAAGTTAAGAAAATTCCATAGAAATTGTCTTCAAGAGGAGCCCAAGATAATTCGAAATTTTTCAATATTCAAAAAATTTGCGAACACACTGATATATCCCTGATATATCCCCTGATATATCCCCTTTTAACTCCTTACAGAATTAGTAACATGAATTCGCATAGGGCTGATTTTTTGTATAATTTCAATATTGCTTCTGAGACTTTAGACAATAAATTTGATACTTTTTTATTGTTGTGTACAAATTGTATGCATTTTAGCCAACGTTAAAGTAGAGCCATCTTTACAATACTGGACGGTACTGCAATTAAGTATTAAAGCCCATTCTTTTATTTTACTCCTGATCTATTCGATTTCGAAAGATAAAGCATTAAGGACATGTACTGGACTGTCAAGTTATTAATTCTTTTAAAATAACTTACTCGTAAACAATTTAGACAAATTAATTTCCCATGCTAAACAGATGTTCTGGTATCGGCCTTAAAAAGTATTCAACTTTTCAATGTGACAATTTTAAACGATTTAAATTTCAAACAACCCATTTTGAATTGTTCAAGAAAAAAAGTTATACCTGACACCTAACGTGAGTCTAGCATATGGGTGATTTTCAAATTGATTTCAATTTATAAGTTAATTCGATGTTCCTAGACCATTTTTAATTGCTTACGGCGCATATGGTGGCCTACTTCCTTAGTCCGTAGAGATTTTTTTTTCTTTAATTACAGTTACACATACCTTTCAGGTGATAAAGCAGCCATATTTGAGCTTTTTCACGTGTCCCTCCCTACAGTTTCACATATTTAAAATTGCACAGGAACAGAATTGTTTTCAGTATTGGCCTTCGGCACCTTCTTAGCACATTATTTATTGTTTTGTTGTTTGTTTTATTCTATTTTTGGTCTCGATAATTTTTTGATCCGATCACCCTAATATGGGAATTTTTTTATGAAAAAGGGGGAAAATATGGGAAAGGTTAAACATGAATTTTTACAAGCAGAAAAGAAGAAACAAGCTTTTTATACGAAATGTATCTTTAAATAATATTGAATGATTTTTTATTGACTTCTGGCATCAAAGAAGTTTCTTACAAATTGGATATAGTTACAAGTAGTTGATCAGAATAAGAATTTTTGTTAAGCTCATAAATCCCGTACATTGGATGACTATTAATTTGTCGAAAAAACATTATTTGCCAGTAGCGATCCATTTACGAAAAATCGACTTTTTCCATAGGTTATGTGTCATACATTGAAATGTTTATTTAATAAATTCTTATGTTGAATTCAAAAGTTAAAAATTTAAGAAAATTGCATTGTTTAGATTCAAGTGTTAAAAATTCAATGTTCAATTTTCTGCAATTCATAAAAGTTGAATATTCCATTTCCATTCTCTTCAATTTTCACTAGTGAATTTTCTAATGCTGAAAATTCATTTATAAATATTCCGTTTTGTTCAAATTAAAACAATCGAATTTTCAACAATTGGATTTTTATCTGTTGAAAATTTAATTTTTTTTTAATTGCCAACAACTGAATTTTTAGTGTTACAAATTCAACTGCTGAACATTGAAGAAAATTGATCACTAAATTTTTAACAGTGTAAATTCCATTGTTTTAAATTAAAGAAAATTCAATATAATTAATAAACATTTCAATCCATAAGGAAAATTTCCGACAAAAGTTCATTGTTTCGAAAACGGGTTGTCTGTTGAAAACGGACTCGCGTCTGTTGAACCTCGCGCTTCGCGCACGAATATTTATTCTTTGCATTTGGAATGCTTAAATCAAACTTTATCAAAAAGATCTCTTTTAGATGGCAGTATTTACATGCGTCTTCATATTCTGAATTTTCTACTTAATTGAGTATAAAGATTAAGTTTCTCAAAGCACTGTAGGCTTTGAGATACACATTCTCATTGTGTCACTTGCGCTACGCGCTCGATTTTTAAGGGATATTTGTAAATGTATATTTCTGCACCACCTTAAAATAAATTAAAACCCACAATACTTTTTTCAGAAATTTTTCCCTATCTGGTATTTTTATGCTAATAACAGGATTTTGATTTTCATATTTTTTTATGGATAAGGCAAAATATCCTATAAGTCTTCCTTTAGATTTTTACGTATCTCGCGTCTTTTGGCGTGATATTGGAATTTTCGATTTTCTGCATAGTACTTAGGATAAATAAAACCAAATTACGAGTCCTATTTTAAAATGGTTAAGACATTTTCTAGGATTTTTCAAAAGCTATAATTTCGCTTTTGAGACTTTTTTTCATATTCTTCGTCCTTTGGTGAAAAATTGGAATGTGTGGTATGAAATTTAAGGCAATTTAAGCACTTCTCAATCATAAAAGATGATAATGTAATAAATTATTACAAACATGTATGTCTTTTTTGGGTGAACAAATACTGTATCAATTTGTTTTCATACCTTTTTTATTTTTCCACAAATTTTTTATTTATATTTTTAATGTCATATTTTACGATTAAAAGCAAAACTACGTTTTCTATCAAAAAGTGATTCATAAAAAATTTGTAGCTCGTTTTCAGGTAAACAATGTTTGTTAAATAAATTAATTTCGTAACTTGTGTCGTTTTTCAATAAAAATGTTATGTTTTGTACTTTTAATGTTATTTTTCAAGAATGAAAAAAAAGTACGCGCCCTATCAAGAAGTAATTTTTAACGAATTTCTATACCTTTTTTGGGATCACGATTTTTGTAATTCATCATTTTGCGTATCTTGCATAGTTTGTCCACAAAATGGAATTTGTGATTTTTTATTATTTTGTGTGCAATCGAAATTTTAATTTTCGATTTTCCAAGAATATCCCAAATTTGTTATGCTAATCTTGTAGGGCTTTGAAAAAGCAACGTTTTTCTTCCCTTGACATTTTTTTATAACGCGCGTTGTTTGGCATAAAATTTACAGTTTCTATTAATTAAAAATTGTTTGAAAAAGTTATATTTCTGTTAATTTTCTTTTTTTCGAAAGAAGCCATTAGGTTAAATTGTTCTTCTTCTTTAATACTATAAATATCCGTGCATAAAATTTTCAAATTTAGAATAAAGTGGTCTCGAAAATGTCCAAAATGCGCTCACTTTTTGAATTTTTATTCAAAATGGCTGGTTAAAGAACTCGTTCTTTCTTTTAGGACCTAAAAAAAGTGTGCCAAAGATCGATTTGATCCGTTCATTTTTTCAAATTGCCGTGTTTACGGACGGACGGCCAGACAGACAGACGCCATAGTAAAAACTTGATTTGCGGATTAAGGACATGTGACACAGCGAAATACCTATATTACCGACTTCACTTTTTCAGTTCATTGAATATTTTTTTGAACCCGAGAACTTTTTTTTTAAATAAAAGATCCGAGCTGAAACTTTGGGAACTTTTTTTATACTTAAAATATCGGCCTCAAACTTTGAGAAATGCAAGAGCCGACAGAAAATTACGTTAAAGTACTTCATTTAGAAATGAAAGATATAAAAAAAATTATTTCAACTAAATCTCGTTCGACATAGGACTCTGTTATGAATTCCATCAGCATCAGCGATGCACGAAAAGGCGAACATATGATGCAATAATTATAAAATCATTTTTCACATCAACCCCTTATCGATCGAGAAAACACGTGACTTTACTTTTCATATGTTTATTAATTGATAAAAAAAATACAATGAAAAGTTATTTTATAATTAGTGGTATTTCAATGACGAGTACTTTGACACCTGTCAAAGATTTTTATATAATTTCCCCAGGTCGCTAGGGAGGTCCAAGAAACAGGTAAAGTTTGTTTCTTTTATTTATTACTTACATAATTCACTGAATGATCTGAATATACTTACATTTATAATGAACAATATATTTGATAAGCTTCGCTGAGTGCTGGTTTTGAAAAATCAGAAATTTCAGAATTTTTCTCGATCGCAGCGCGCTATGAGAATGCGCCCGCACAAGGGGCAGTGATTTTTTATTTGCAATGTGCACGCATTTTGACTTGTGCCCCTTAGCTCTCCTTACCACGCAGTAAAAAGTGGTTGAAACCTACAGTTCAGTAGCACGAGAGTAAATCATGTAAAACATAACTTTTAAGTTTTAAATAGAAACCCGTCACCTTTTTAAAAATATTTGATCATATTAATGGGTTTTAAGTTTTTACTATGCTCACTTTATTCAATGCACCATTATGTATTATAACCCATTCCGAAATTTTACCTTTCTTAATTTTTGTCCGCTCTTAAAAATGAACGGCTCCCCATTGGCAGAAATAAGTCTAGGAAAAAAAAAATCCACAAGGAATCGAAAAAGTTAAAACTTTGATCAATGCTCAATTTAAAGTTGGCTGTGAGCGCATTTCCCCTTTGAAACACAACCGCTTTGATTTCAAAATACTGTGTTTTGTAACAGAGAAAATAAACC
>JAAAKG020147536.1:0-10439 GCA_010014905.2 Druon quercuslanigerum
AGTCCAAACCATTCTGCGTATCCGCACCTTTATTCTTGAGACTTAAATAGGCAATGTAATTGAATTTGGTATGTATTTTCTTTTTATTTCCAGTCTCATCGTTCAAATATGTTCTTAAATCCAAACTTCGCCGTCAAACGTCTTATCTCAACATTTTTGTACTTCTGGAATGTATTCTTGTTTTAAGCAACCCATTTGTACAGGTCAATGACCTAAGCATCTTATCAATAAATAATTATTATTATTAATTATTATTATTATTATTATTCTTATTCAAATTATTTTTCGAAAACTCAGTAAAAAAATATCATTTTTTCATAGTGTTAATTCTTCAAATAAAGATGCATAATATTTCGTATTTAGAATACTACTTTTTCGTCTTCGTGTTTTAAATATTCGTATGATAATATTAAACTTCGGCATTGCAATACGAATAAGTGTAATAAAACGTCGGTTTTCCCTATTTTGGAACGATTTTATACTAAATTCTAATTCAGTTTTTTCATTTATTCTAACAAAAGGTCTCTCAGTGTAGATAAAAAAAATTATCATCTAAAAATTAATACATTTAAAAATATTGATTGAAAAACTTTTTAGTCATAGATAAGAATAAATGTTAAGAACATATTTTGCACCGTTAAGAGAGTTCTACAAAAAGTTTTCTTACTTATTTATGATACCTTGCACCATTTACGAGAAAAACACAAGAATTCAATTTTCATAAGCTAAAAAATTCACTTTGCTCTTGGCTTATCGAAATAACAACTATTTTTGTTCAATATTTTGTAAAAATCTATGTTCGTATAAGGAAAACAAAGATTAATGTTTTTATTTATTAATTTTCATTTCAGTAAAACAATCAACACTATACGATTATTGCAATACATTGCTTTAAGACCAAAAAAGTGAAATTTACTCTACTCCACACTGGACTGAACAGGTTCCACTTCCAGAAAGTGAAAATAAATTATGGATAAGGTCTCGACGCGAAAACGTCGTCTATAATTTCGGGAGTATATTCTTCTTTGCTCTGATTTCCACTTGACGATCTCGAATCCTCCAAGGACCATATCAAATGATTAATTAAAAATATATATATTTTAAAGTAGAAGTAGTTTCGTAAACAAACCATGGAACTAAAAAAAATTGAATTTTTTGTTCTAATGTAGGCTAAGCTAGCGAGTTTTCACCAGAAATATCGATATGGATTTCAAAGAAGATTTACAATTTTTTACATTATATTTCAAAATATATGAAAAATATTTAAACAATTTTAGGTTATCGTGGCCATTTTTAGCGGAATTTGGTATAGCTTATTTGGAAAATAGGTTATTTTAAACAAAAGACATTCGATTTTTAAAAATATTTACAATATAAGAACAATAAAGGTTATTCAAGTGTTTTTTGTCAAAAATAAGTATTTTAGAACAAAAATGCAATGCTTTGATTGTCTATTTATTGTACAAATATATTATGTAATAATTCTTGATGTTCAGATGTAAATTTTCATCAATGATCAACTACATTGTCCTTGCTTTTTCTATTACTTTGGATAACAGATACTATGAAATACAAAAAAATAAAAATTTTCGTAAATAAAAAAATGTATTCGCGCTCGCCTTTATTTCTAGTTATTTAATATTTAAGGGTGTTAGTTAAATCCGACTATGAATGCTTTTTGATAGCTACCACTCTGACTCAATATATATATTTTCCGAAGGATTTGCGAACGAGAGAAAGAAAACTTGTCGAATATCCGGGGTTTTGTAAGATTCTCGGATCCCCATTTTTCCCCATTTCGCAACGTATTTCGCAAAATTGAGGATTATCAACATCAAGTAATAAATAATTAAAAAAATTGCAAACGATTTTAGCCGTTTAAATGCTGTCGTCTGCTATGATTTTTTAACATTTTTTATTGATCTGAGGATCTCACAAAACCCCGGATATTCGACAAGTTTTCTTTCTTTCGTTCGCAAATCATTCGGAAAAAATATATATTGAGTCAGTGCCATACCTATAAAAAAAATTCAAAGTCGGATTGAACTAATACCCATAAGTGTGTACAACAAGGTGCCAAGTAGTATAAGCAGATCAAGGGCAGCCATAATGGTTATTATATAGTACAAGTCAATTTGACTCAGGCGTCAGGGTAATAATGAGCGCAGACAATTCCAAGCAATTCCAAGTAAATAATTGGGAAGTTAGCCTTAATCTGAATCAAGTAGTACAATTCAGTTTTATTTAGACGTTCGTTGCACTAAGTAGTATTGACATTTTAAAGATAGTCGTAAATGAATCCAAGTATGTAGTATAATTACTCCGAAGTCACTCATATTAGGTATAAAGTAGTAGAAAGCAATTTAAGTCAGGCATCTGAGTCAACAATTAGTGTAGGCAATTTCAATAGAGTCAGAAGGGAGCGTTCATTAATTACGTGGGGTTATTTTTGGACGGAGGAGGGGAGTTCAAAGAATATTTTAGGTAAGTTTTCTTTTTCGAATTATTAGGAAAAATGCTTTTTGAAACTTGTTTTTACTGTTGAAAATACTTTTTATACTATTATATATATATATACAAGTACAGTACAGTATATTACATATAAATATTATTGGTAAACCTTTCATGAAACCTCGTGGAATCCCTCAAAGTGTAACTTTTATAAATCATCTGAAAATTCCTTGGAATCCTTTGAATTTAATACATACTGTAAACATTCTTGTGAAATTTCCTAAAAAAAATGAGTTCCCCGAAAACTCTTTGAAATCCTTTAAAAACTGTAAAAAACCATTAAAATTCTTAAGATTCCGTAAAATTATTTGAAATCTTTTAAGTAGCTTGAAATATTCAAGATCCCATAAAAATCGCTTAAAATTTTTAGAATTTCACAAAATACTTTGACATTGCATTAAATATTTTAAAATTTCATAAAACACCTGGACATTTCATGAAATTTTGAAATCTTATGAAATCTTTTAAAATTTTCGACGTCCTAATAAAATCCCCTGAAATTCTTCAAAATTGGTTAAATTATTTCGGGATCTCTTAAAATCTATTTAAAATTATTTAAAATCCTGTGACTTCTTTTGAAATAGCTCGAAATCTCTTAAAATCTCTTAAAACCCCTTGAAATCCCATAAAATACTTTTATAAACATGAACCCGAACATGAACCCTGTAAACATCATTTAGCACACCGAAGGTACTGTCAGACATGTTAGAGTAAGTTTATGTAATTTAGGAGGTATTTTGTTATAATTTGCCAACCCCGTAGTCCTTTCCAAAGTCTCGTGGTGGCGGAAAGGGATTCCTGTGTTAGGGCACATAAGAAATGTTGGCCAAACCCTTACAAAGTCTCGTGTGGTCGGAATGGAACACCTGTAACTGGTCACATAAATAACGTTGGTCAAACCCTCGCCCCTTACCGAAGTCTCGTGGAGGTAGGAAGGCACCCCTCTGACCGATCGCAGAAATCGCGTTGGTCGAACCCCTTCCCCAATCGCACGTCTCCTGGAGGCGGCAAGACAACCCTATGACCGGTCATAGAAATAATGTTGATAAAATCTCTTCCCCTTTTCTAGCTATAGTGGGGGCGGGAAGGTACCTCTTTGACTGGTCACAGAAATAATGTTGGCGATAAGGCGCCCTCTTTACCGGTCACAGAAATCATGTTAGTCACACCCTTTCCCCTTTCCAAGATCTCGTGGGGGCGTGGAGACACAACTTCGACCGGACACAGAGATAATAGTGGTCAAAATCCTTCCCCTTTATAAAGTCTTGTGGTGGCGGGAAATCACCCCTTTGACCAGTCACAGAAGTCATTTTGGTCCAACCCCTTCTCTTTTTCGACGTCTCATGGAGGCGGGACACAACTTAGACCGTCAAAGAGATAATCTTGGTCAAATCCCCCTTGGTCTTCCCCTTTTCAACATCTCGTGGAGGCAGGAACGCAACTCTATAAGCGGTCACAGAGATTATGATGGTCAAACTCCTCCTTCTTTTCAATGTCTCGTGGAGGCGGGAAGGCACCCCTTTGACCGGTCACAGATATAATGTTGGTCAAACCCCTGCCTATTTCTAAGGTCTCGTGTGGGTGGGAATCCACCTCTTTGACCGGACACAGAAATCATGATGGTCAAACGCTTACCACTTTCCAACGTCTCGTGGGAGCGGGAAGGCACACCTTTGCGGCTGTTCTCACAAATATTGTTGAAGGCAGCCCTGTGACTGGTCTCAGAAATAATTTTATGTACAATAACAATTAAAATAAAAATATAATAATGTAATAAAAATGTAATAAAGAATGACGTGAAAATTTAATAATGTAATATAACTTAATGTTATAATGTACCGGAAGGGAACTTTATTGCCAGTAACGGAAGAGAAGTTTTCTGTCGGTATCGGCAGAGCATCCACTGCTTTTTGAATTCAAACGATTTTGAGCTTTGAAGAATTTCATGCGATTTTGATAATTTTGAGAACTGGAAGAATCCGCAGATTTTGGCACTGTAGCAAACTAATTAATAAAATTATTGGTAAAAAATTAATAAATAATATAGTAATTAATTACTGTATGTAAAACAGATTCAAAATGATTTTATGGAAATTTAAGAGCTTAGATAAAGTTTTATGAACTTTATGAGATCTTAACTGCTGTAAACATAAAAAAAATTTGTTTTCTAATATAAAATGAAATCTAGAAAAATTTTACAATACTTAAACTCAAGAAAGAGATATGTCAATTCTACAAGATATTTTAAACATAATAATAAAGAAAAAAATATGTTTGTGATTAAATCTTTTTAAATTCTTATTTAGAATTTTCTTTAATAGACCATGTTATTAGTCATTTTGCAATAGAGGAAATATTTTCTTTTATGCAGTCAGAGCTTAAGATTGTTACAAAAAATTCTAAAAATAAAGAAATGTTTAAAGCTGTTACTTAAAACCTACGAATATTCGGTTTTTAGATTTTAAAAATACACTTTTAAAATTGTCTACACCCCGGAAGGGTTTTGGCCGTGTCAGGAAAGCGGCGAGGGGCAGTTTCTGGTTTTTCGAAAAAAATACGGCAACTGTTAAAAAGTGAGAGTGAAATAGATTAGCAACGACGTGACGCGTGAAGGAAGCTGAGTGAAAGCTGATGGCCCTGATAGATTAACACAAATGTCATACCTTTTCTTATGAGAATTAAAAAAATTGTCACAATTTTCAAATTTTAAAATATGTTTATGTCGGAATTTTTGTAATTTTAAAATTTTATAATCTTAAAATTTTGTATTTTAAAATAATTTATTTAATTTATTTTAGTTTTATTTAAAACTTTTTTAATTATGGAAAATGCACTTTAATCTGGTTTATTTAATTTGAATACAACAAAAATACTTGTGAATTTAAAAGATAGAAGCCACGTTGCGACAGTCCTCAACTTCAGAAAAATGTAGAATTTTCTTAAGCTGATGGATTATGGTATTATCAGAAAATTTTTAGTATTTTGATTTAAATAAATTTGTAATTAATATTAAAGACCTTATTTGTATCCCTTATGCTGCAAAATTAAGAATAACATTCAGTTAAAATTAATTGTTTAATTAACAATAGGCAAAAGACACAAAATATTAGACTGAATAAATCTTCGTTTTTGCAGTTCTCCTTCAATTTAATTTTGTCTCCTCCTTTACATTATTTTTTTATTTTGAAACACATCATGTAGTTTTATATTAAGGGGAACCTGTGGAAGGCGATATAGAACTCATACCTTCTTTACAGCCCTCCACCGTAAGTTCCAATTCTCCCGTTTATTCTATATATTTTTGTTTTTGGGATAAGTTTTTCATTTTTCATTATCTAAAAAGTTTCGATTTTTAGTTCAGATGACGATAAGAGCGATATAACGGAAAAAAACAAATGTTTTTTAAATTTTAGGACAAGCTTTTAATAAAGAAAAATTATTCTGGAAAAGAAAAAAGATATTTGAAAAAAGAATCAACGCACAAATTTGAAAAGGCCGCAATTTTAGATAACTTCTCATAAATATTTCGATTTGACACAAATTCTTGTTTAAAAAAAAGAATAAAAGAGGATGATCTTATTTTTAATAAAATCTGTTTCGTGTATGTCAAGGAGTATTATTAAGTGAATTTCAAGTTGAAGTTTCCATATATTCTGAGATGTTTCGTGCACTAGTTAGCAGAGTGTCTTATAAGTTGTATAACATTTACGCAGAACTTGCACTATATTTTCAACGATCTTCGTTGCAAGGTAGAAATAAAACGTATAAGACACAGGGCTTGATAAACGAGTCATAATTGCTTAAACTCTGATTAATGCGTCAACGTTGAGGAAGTTATGACTCACAAATTCCAACTTCGATAATAATCTAAAGAGGAGTGCAGACTGGTATGAAATAGTACGCAGAGCCGAACTATTGGTGAAATTAATGAGTCTCGCCAGCTTTCGTATAATAAGTGCCTAAAGTTTGATTTAATAGAAGGTAAACAATAAGAATAATTATTTCTTACCGCTTCAATCATTTTTTTTTTAAATTCATGTGGCCCAGGAAAGTTAATTTTGATAATTCATTAATTATTATTTATCCCACCAAAAATAGCTGCGATGCAAAAAAATCTGCCAAGTGCAGCTACACAAATTTGTGAAATCAAAGTTGTTCAAGCAATTTTGGAAAAAATATACACAATAAAATATATTAAGAAACTTTTTTTATAAATTGCCCCAAAGAAATTTCTGGAAAATGTTTTAAAAACTCATTTTAGGTATTATTAACTTGGCGGGATTATATTTTACCGGCAACTTCCCATAATGTCTAATATTGCTTTACGAAATTTATTTTGAAAACTTCTATAGGGTACTTGATAAGAAAAATTCTTTAGTTCAAAGAATTTTTGCATCGCAGATTTTTTAGATGAAATTTCATGCTTAATTTGTTTTCTTTCAAATAATTACCTAATTTACTAAATCTCAAAAGTAGATTAATTATTTTGATCATTTTCGTTAAAAATTAATTAAAGTGATCCAACTTATTTATTCTTTAATTAAATGTAATGGTCCTATACTATTCAATTAAAATTTGGCATTTTCAATTTCAATTCAAAATGGAATAAGGTGGCTAGGTTTGCTGACTTAACCAAAATTTCATTTTTTATAAGATTTTATAAAAACATAATTTATTTTCCTGCACAAATATATAATACGCACTATCTATGGTTACGGAATTTTCCGCAACTTTAACCCCTTTCCTAGCTCGTTCAGGTCTAGCATTACGGAGAATTCCGTAACCATAGACATTTGAAATCTGTGACTCAAAATACCATTAGAAAATAAGATTGAAAACATCCGCCCTCTTCACTTGCACATTCTAATCGCGCCCTACGCACGCAGCTCGCAAGTTTGAGCGCGTCTAGGATGCGCGACTATTGGATAATGTATTTATCTCGCCCAACAAAATCGGCCTTTCTATTTTTCCCACACTAGTGCATGGACTTTTTAAAAATTAAGGTCAAAGCATCGACCACAGTAATTTGAAGATAGTGAATTTTCTTTTGTTAAAGCTCCTTTGACTTTAACGAACACATTCTCGTCACGTAGCTCGTGCTTCGCACTCGAGTTTGTCCCTCAAATTGTATATCATTTCCATAAATTTATATGCTCACAATTTATGACATGCATTGGTATTAAAACAGACGTAGTTTTATTGTCTCGTTTGAAAAAGGGCATTATTAAAAAAAATTGTTAATAAACCCTGTACTGCAACTTCTGCCCTTCTTTAAAAAAATGTATTTGCTTATTTCCAATTTTATTTTTACGATTTAAACGTTACACGTATTCTCTACACAGCAGCCTCACTGTTTTTTAACTCCTAAATTATATCCCTAACCTTAGTGACAGAAGATTTTTGAATGTTGAAAAATGTGGTCATAAAAATATTCAAATTCAGCATAATAATAATGGTTAACGAACTTAACCTTTAGTTCAGGACACTAAAACAATATACCAAAGGCCAATGCAATCTGTACATTCTTTCTAAAGTCAACCCTGTTTTTCGGATTCAGGGGGTCTTTTACACAAATCTAATATTTTCTCTTATGAGAATGTAAAAATCTGATAATTTTTAGACTTTTAATGGCCAAAACGTGGGTTCTTTTACACTGTGCATGGGCATTAACGATTTGATGTATTAGTGAATCTCGGTTTTTTGTAAACATTAAAATTGAATTCCGTCAAATTTTTCTAAATTTAAGCAAAATTGATCTGATTTTAAGTAAAATTTATCAGAACAATAGAAACCCATGCCATACTTTAGATTTTCAAGATATTTCTCTTCATTAATTATGTGTTTTTAAATTAAAAACTTAAAAAAACTTAAAATGAAAATTAAAATGAATAAAATTCAAAACGTACAATTCAGACTGAGAAAATTCTAGTGAATCGAATAAAAAATTCTCACCAATTCAATTTTTTAATAATACAGATTTCAGAAACATAATTATGAAGATTTCATAATTAAATGCAAAATTTTAAACTTTAAGTTAGAAATTATTCAATTTAGTAATTTAAAAAATTGTTTAACTATGCAAAATTGTTAAGTCTCAAACGATTTGATTTAACAATTTAAATCTAAAACAAAAGAGTTTTTCATGTTTCGAGAAAAATTATTGCATTTTTAATATTTTTAATGCAAAATGTTTTAATCCCTAAAGCTTCAGAAATAAAGTTTTCTCATTTTTAATGAATCTGTATTTATTTTATTTTTGTGATCGTTTTCAGTTTTAATTTTAAAGATACAAGTTTGCATTTTTTAACAGTAAATTTCCTTCCGGTAAAAGGGAGTGTAACTTCTTGGGTAATGTTTTCCTCTAGTAGGCCTCACTAAAACCTTTTTTTTAACATTACAGAGTATCTCAAAGCCTAATACATCCGATTCTAAGTTTAGGTGTCTTAAATCTGACTTTAAAAAAGAACTAAGTAATAAAATTTAATTTTTACATACCCCACTAGCTTTTCGCAGCGAAACATTTTGACTATTCCTCTGGCTGGTGTGTCGCGAATTCAATTTGTCGTCTTTAGCTGCAACAAAAAATAAAAGATAAAGTAAAATATATCGTACTATTGATAAATCGAACTTTACTGTTGTAATATAGTCTCTTCAATAGAAGCAATTACTCCAAGTTTTATCCATAGAAATTAGAAGAAAGAAGGACATAAAAGTTTAAGCTACGTGCTAATTACGTTTCCGTTTCCGTTAAAGATTCATTATGTTTTTAGTAACCTTTTCAACTACAAATTACAGTTGCATTGCTTGCTCAGCCAATTGATTCTGTTACTCCTCCATAAACTGATACAATTAGAGGACAGAAGATCTGGTCACAGGAATGAACATACAATGTTATTTTGACGTTTACATGAAAGAAAAACATTTCTTGTTCTAATTTTTAGCTTTAGAAAAATCTAAAAGTGTTTAGTGACAGTTTAAGTAATATTATGTTCATTAAAAAAGGGAACAATGTGCAGTTAGTAACATTCAATACATTTTTTACATATAATTATTGTTTAAAAATATAAATCAGACCCGCTGGTAATTTTTATAAGCTTAGCAATATTTGGGACTATTTTTGCGTTCTTATTGGTTATATAATTTAAAATATTCGAATTTTTAAAAATAAATTAGATGTGCTAGTTTCTTCAAGTATATTTTGTTATCGATATATTAAATTATAATTAAAAAAATCATAAATTTAAACATTTCGTGAACTGATAAGGGTGATTGCCAAAAAGATGAATATTTTAGACAATGCGATTTTCCGAGAGATTTTCGAAAAGAAAAATATTTTCAAACCGCCTACAATATTTTTGTTAAATTAAGGGATACCCAAGAAAGTATGCAATTATAAAACTAAGATATGAGAAATATTTAAAAATGATAATTTTTACGATTCATTTGATTTAGATTTTAGTGTTTCTAAAAATAGTCTCATTTTATAGTATGATAAATTAATATGGAGCGGTACCGGGCACTTTAAAAAAAATATTACGCAGAATTATAGTAATCATTACCGTCATTTGGAATCAACGTGAATAAATCGACTTTTAACTACACTAAAATCTTCATAAGTACAAAATTAACAACTTTAATCCACACTAGGAATAGTTTCAATAATTATTTTCGAGTTTCAATCTGAAATAATAATAAAACGTGGTAAGACATAAACTTATTGGTCATACTTTGATGTGATTTTTGATACCATTAAATCTACAATATTAAACCGGAATCTTGATTTTCACCTTTTTTACCTTTTATATATATAATTAAACTATTTGTCATAAGGACAACCGCAGGATTTCGCCAGGATCGGGTGCTAATCTGAAAATTTGCACCCGATCCCAGCGAAATCGCGGTAAAATTTCAGCCATAACCACGTCTCA
>JAAAKG020147537.1:0-10439 GCA_010014905.2 Druon quercuslanigerum
TAAAAAAAAATAATAATAAATAATAAAATTATAATAATGAAATAATAATGAATTTTGAATAAAAAATTTTATCTTTCAACCCAATAGTTAGACTTGCAATAAAAAAAGATTTATTATTACGGGAAAATTTAAAAATTGATACTTAAACCATACAAAGTTTCAAATTTACGTAATAATCAGTTATATCCTTAAAAATTTTTAAATCTTTTAAAAACAGATAACCTTCAAAACCAAAAAAGACGAATATTCAACCAAGGTAACAAATATCAATCAAATCGTTCAATTTTGAAACTAAAAAATATCTTCTTTACAGAAAAAGAAAAAAGGATATTTTTAAATTACTTTTTTACTTTTATTTTCTTATCTTTAAAATTATTTTTACATCAATTAATTTGTTGTTTGCAACAAAACAGTTGAATTTTTGAAAATTAAAGTTTACTTTATTTGGCCTACATAGATGAATGTGCAACCAATTCCAAAGGACGAAGTTTTTCTCTAAAAGAGCGGAAGTTTAACAAAACAGTTAAATTTTAAACAAAATAGTTTAATTTGTAACTAAAATGATAATCATCATAAAAATTAAAAAATTGATCCCTAAACCATACGATGTTTCAAATTTAAGTAATAATCAGTTAAATCCTTAAAAAAATTTAAAATCTTTTAAAAAAAAATAATCTTCAAACCGGAAAGGCGAATTTTCAAGCAGGCAAAATCCTTCAGCCAAGAAAGGTAACAAATATCAATCAAATCGTTCAATTTTGAAAATAAAAAATATCTTCTTTACAGAAAAAGAAAAAAGCATATTTTTAAATTACTTTTTCACTTTTATTTCCTTAGCTTATTAATTATTTTTCACATTAATTAATTTATTTAATTTCGTCTTCTTATCTACATTACATCGAAGGTCTTTCTTTCTGGAAACGCGTTTATCCTTATGATTTCATTTATTTGTATTCATGTACACAATCTTTTAATGATACGTGCTCTCGGTTTTGATATCGCCATATTTTCTAAGTGAATGATGGAATTTTTAAACAAAAAAGGAATAATTTCAAACAAAAGCTGTTACATTTTTCACAATTATTTGAATCTTTAGGTGAAAAAAACGAATTGTTAGAAGGCAGCTGGATTTCGAAACGGAGATCTTTTCAACCAAAAAGGATAAATTTCCAATACAAAAAAGTTGAAATCTCCTTCCAAAAAGACAAATTTTCAACAAAACAATAAAAGTTCGAACATAAAAGAATTACTTTCTATCAAAATAGTTGTGTTTTCAAAAAATATTACAATTTTTAGCAAAATAGTCGAAGTTTCTATCCAACACGACGAAGGTTAAAAAAAAGTTAAATTCGTAATAAAATAATGAAATTAAAACTTAATTAGACTTACACTTTATGGAAAATATTTTCCTTATATTGTAGAAGAAATCATGTGCATATTATTTAAGGAAAAACTATTTATAGGGTCGATTATAGTCAATTAATTGTAATCTAATTACAAATTTTTGTATTCTACGTGCTATAATATATCTTAAAAAAAATTTATAACATTCATGTGTAATTTGTCAATAAATGATACTTCACTACATATAGTAAAATAAAATTGTACTATTTTTTCAATTAATAAGTGAAATCGTGATATATTACTGCTTTACAATCCAAAGCCGCAATTAGTAATTCAATTACTAAAATTTGCCCTGATTTTTATTTTGAAAGGGCTCATTGTACAAAAGACCCCTCTTATTTGGAAAATTCAACTTCAAATAAAGGTTTTAAAACTATTGCGATTTTTTTATAGATATTTTTAATACAAATACAAATTTTTAAAAATTTAATATGGGCCATAACAAGGTGTTAAGTTTGTTGTAGTTACAGTTTTTGGTACTGAATAACAATGTAAAACTAAAATTATAACAAAAAATATGTGCTCGATATAAAAGTTTCTTAAAATGTGAAAAAACAAGCTTCTTGTATTTTTAAAGTAACGTGCAGACAATCCAAATAACTTTTTCATTTGTAGTTTAAAAAGCTTCTGACTTAAAAAAAATTTGGTTTCTTATTTTATCATTCTATATTAATACATACTGCCAATAATTGTATGGAAAAATTAGTTGATTTTCTTTCAAATCAAAATTTGAATTTTTAAATCCATAAAATGTACAGAAGATATTATCTGATTGAACTAAAATGTGGAGGGCTTACTATCGTTGAGCAAATACAACTTTTATCCGCGATAAGAATCAGCAACCCGAAAACAGTGTTTTTCTGGCCAACTCTACTACATACAGCATTAAATAAGAAACATTTTTATAAAATTTATTAATAAAAATTAAAGCATAGAACTTCTAAAAACTTATAGATTTTTCGTGGAGTTACTTTGATAACTTTTTTATAGAAAAGTAAAAAACATAAATTTTTAAATTCCTTTTTAACTTTTATTAATTTCTTTTTCATTGATTATATTTCAGTAATTTTTTTTTTTTATTTCGTATTTTTATCTACATTATTATCGTAGTTGTATCTTTCTAGAATATCGCCTATCTATGTTCTCATTTCATTGTCTTCATGTACATAATTTTTTACTGATAGGTGCTCTCAATTTTCATGTAGTTCCGAAAGTATCTTTTAATTCGTGATCTCATATACTCACATCTTATTATGATTCCCAAAATTTACTATTTCACCTCATGTATCAAATATTTGTCAATTTCTTATCTAAATGTTTATTTGAAGCTGAATATATGTCAGCTATGGATAATTTGTGTCCTGGTGGAAAATTTTTTTACAAGAAAGTACAACATTTCAATAAATAGAATTTTTTATTAAAACCTGCACTTTTTGAAAAAAAGTACAAAGTTTGGCAAAAAAGTACAACTGAATACCAATAGCTAATTTTTCTTATATTCGCATGAAAATAAGTAAAAAATTAACAATAAAGTAAAATTTTCTACAAGTCGAAAATATGTATAAGTTCTTATTAATATATTTTTTTACTTCGTTGTACAATTTAACCAGTTATTATTGAAACTAGGGCTCCGTCTAGTTGTTGTTGAACTACTTTTTTAAAAATTCATTTGATTTTCTGAAAATCCATCATTTTGTTAAAAATTCAAAAATTTTGTTGAAGCTTAATGCACTTTATTATAAATTTGTATTTTTTAGTAGATAAGTAATCTTCTTGATTGGAAATAGGACTAATTGTTTGAAAATTTGTTATTTTTTGTTAAAAATAAAAGCCTTCCGCAGAAGATAGAACCATTCCATTTTTAGTTAAAAATTGCTTAATTTGGGTTTGAAATATAACTAGTTAGTTCAAAATGAACTTTTTTGTTTAAAATTTGACTGGCTGGTTAAAAATTCATCAGATTCTATTATTTTCGTTAAAAATTTTACTTTTTGGTTTGAAATGATCTTCTTAGTTAAAAATTATTATTTTTCGGTTGTAAATTTAACTAGTTTTTAGCAAATACGCCTTTTTAGTTTAAAAATCTAACAATTCCATTGCCTTTTTTTCTCTCTTGACGCAGAATCTCTTCTAGTTAAAAATCGAACACTTCTGTCAATTTTTTTTTTAATTTAGAAGTTTATCTCTTTTGGTAAAAGTTTAATCTTGTTTGATTTAAAATGCAACCTTTTAATTTAAAAAAATCTGGTTTTGTTGACGCTTCTTCCACTACTGTTGAAACTTCGTAATTTTTGGTTTAATTCAAATGTTTTTAATTTAATTTTAAAATATTTGTTGGTGGAAGTATTAATTATTACATTTATTGTTAAAAATTGACATTTTCTGATTGAAAATTCAACTCATCGGTTGAAAGACGAAGTTCTTTGCAGAAAATTAATACTTGTTGTAAAGATTCATCATTTAAGTTGCAAATTTAACTATTTTTTAAACTTCTAAAATTCTTTAAATTTAAATTTAAAATTTTGTAAAGACAACTGTCTTCTGAAAAATTGGTCTCTTTGTGTTGAAAATTTAACCATTTGTTTAAAGCATGGCCCCCTTGTTTGAGTGGCAAAATATTTGGTTTTATATACAAATTTTTGGGGTTCATAATAAATTTGTTCTTATTGAAAATTTAACTATTTGGTTAAAAATTAATCTTTGTGAATCAAAAATTAAACTATGTGGCAACAAATTTATTATTTTGCTAAAACTTTAACTATTTATATGAAAATCCAACTGTTTTGGGAAGTAGTCATCTTTCATGGTTGAAAGTACAACTTCTATTTCGAAAATTCGTCTTTTTGGAATAAAAATTCATCTTTTTGAATTGGAAATTCATCTGGGTTTCTAGACAAATTTTTCGTTGAAAATTCAACTACTTGGTGAAAAAATACATTGCTTTGCTAAAAAAATTTCCCTTTCGATTGCAAGCTTAACTATTTCATTGTATATGCAGCTGTTTGGTTCATAATTAATTTTGTTGTTGAAAATTCGACTATCTCAATAAAATATGAATTATTTTGTTACAAATTAAATTATTCCGATAAAAATTATACTGTTTTTTAAAGAAGTCATCTTTCTTTTTCGAAAAATTCAACTTCTTTGTTAAGAATTAAACTTTTTTGGATCAAAGATTAAAATCTTCGGTTAAAAATTAAACTGTTTGTTGCTGAAGTAAAATTGACTGAAAAAAATTCTTTGACTGGAAATTCCATCAATTGGTTAGAAACTAGTCTTCGCATAATTAATATTGAACTATTTCATTAGAAATTCATCTCTAAAGCTTGAAAGTTTAAATATTTAATTGCGAATTCCACTCTTTTGTCTAAAATTAATTTTAAAGTATGTTAAAAATGAAATTATTTGGTTGAAAAAACATCATTATATGTAAAAAAAATAATCGTGACGAGAGAATAAAAATAAAATATGCGAGTTTGTCATCACGAATTAAAAGGTTCCATCGCAAAGGTATGGAAATCGAGATTACGTATCACGACTGTGTACATAAGTACAAATAAATGAGGTCACAGATTCAGACAAGCTTCCAGAAAGAAATAATTTAGATATAATGTAGATAAAAAATTGAAATTAAAAAAGAAATTACTGAAATAAAATTGAAAGAAAGAGATAAAAAAATATAATAAAAAAGGGAATTAAAAATCAGTTATTTTACTTTTCTATTAAAAAAAGTATTTAGATAAAGTCCGTGGAAAATTGATTCATCAGGAAAATGTTTTCCAAATAATGCTATATGTAGTAGAGTGGGCAAAAAACTTTTTTTTTAGATTAGCGCATCCTGATAGTCTATAAAAGTTATATTAAAAGTAGTCAGTGCTCTAAATTTTATTTTGATCGGATAATAACTTCTGTTCTATACATGGATTTGAAAATGTCGGTAAATTGAAAAAAATCCCTTCAGGGCCAAAAATTATGGCAAATTGTAGGTAAATTTTTTTGTATTAAATAATAATAATATAATGTTAGAAATTTAGAGAAAAAAATTGTGTTCTCGTTAAAACGTTTATTAAGTCTGAAGAACAAAAATAGTTTTTTTATATTATACAAACTGTACATTTACAAAAAATAATTTAACGTCTAGTTGGCATTTTATCAGGTGGGATCGAAGAATAATTTCTCTCGTTTCACATATTGAATATTTAAAAAAAAAATTTACATTTTAATTTACAATTATGCATTATTATTTACCAGTAAAATATGAACTAAGAAACATTCAATATCAGTTTTGGCCCATAGGGGAATTTTTCAACTTTTTTTATTTATAAATACAAAAAAATGGTTTACAGGTCCCACGTAGTCGTTTTAGGGGTAAAAATGATTTTTTTTAGTTTTCAATTTAAAAAAATGCAAATTCTGGGCTAAAAATGACTTTATCTATAAAAAATACTTTTTCATCCCACGGAATAAGCCCAAAATTTGATGAAAAGTTTTTTTTGAGATATATGAGCATGCCTAGAACACGAACATTTGCAATGCACAGGATTTCTTTTGCAATATAAGGATATTGTTCTTGAGGAAAATTTAAAAATATTGTTACCGGGTAAGAAACAAAATCTTGAATTTCGAAATAGAAAAAATACAAATTTTTCAAGCATCAAAGATTCCTATAGTGTACTAACCAGTTAACGTCGAGAATGCCCCTTTGGGTACACCACTCTTTCTGCAATTATAACTCATGCGATTCAAGATATAAAAAGTTAAAACACATATTTTTGAACCCTAAGATCTTTTTTTTCCAAAGGTGTGCATGAAATTGTGACAAAATGTTGTTAATTATGAAAACATATTGTTTAAAAAAAAGACACGATATTTTCAATTTTTTTTCATAAAATCGATTTTATCGTATGGAATAAATGTCTAAGCTTTCAGAATACATGGTTTCGAGATCAATTTTTTATTTTAGTGTGTTCATAATGGCTCTCTAATGACAAAATTTTTGCGTAAACTTTCATGAATTTTTATCTCAAGAAGTATGATCTGTTCGAGAAAGTGCAAAAGAAGAAAGAGTTCTTAGAATTACTCAAAGAATACGTGAGAATTTTTGCAGAAAGTTTGAAATTATTTTGTTGATTTTTCAATTTTTCAAGTTTTAAAAAATGAAATAATTGCTCCAAAAATTCTTTAAAAATTAAGATGAATTCTTGTTCGATTCTAACAACTTTTTGTTTTTGATAATTTTTACTATAAGCTGGTGGTTCTTAAGACAAAAATTCTGAAAAGTCAAAATTCTTGATCACATAATTAGATGCATTCGCAGATCGGTCGCCTGCAAAATCAAAAAAATAATTAAAAACTTTCTGGAAAAATTCTCATGTATTCTTTTAGTGATTCTAAGAACTTTTTCTGCTTTTGTACTTTCACGAAAAGATCATAATTTTTGAGATAAAAATTCATGAATGTCTTCGCAAAAACTTTGTCATTAACGAGTCATTTTGAACACACTAAGATAAAAAATTAATTTTGGAACCATGTATTCTGAAAGCTTAGGCATTTATTCCACCCGTTATTGAGGTTTCAAGTAGATTTCACACTGGGAACCATTCGGAAAACTCGATTTTATCAAAATTTTTTTTGAAAAAATCGCGTTTTTTTGTTTAAACGATATTTTTTCATACTTAACAACATTTTATCACATTTTTATGCACACTTTCGGAAAGAAGAGATCTTAAGCTTCAAAAATATGTATCTCTTAACTTTTTATACCTTGAATTGCATGAGTTATAATTGCAGAAAGAGTGGTGTACTCAAAGGGGCATTCTCGGCGTTAACGGGTTGATATATTTTTACCTATAATTTATTAGGTTCGATTTTTTTGAAGCAGTGATTTTTTATTAGTTTCCCTTAATAATTTCCTAACCAATTTAATTGGATTATTAACATATCTGTAAATAAAAATAAGAAAATATACGGACAGATTTTTTGTCGGTCATTTGTTATAAATATTTTAGAATTATTTCTGATGAATTAAACAATTAATTGTATTGAAATTACAAATGTTTATTTTCTAAGCCCGATACTATCTACAATATTTAAAGTCTGTATAATTATCAAAATTGTACTGTCGTTTTTTTTGGATTCAAAGTAAAATAGTGGATATGAAGTAAACGAATCGATTTATCAGGTGTGATTTTGTTTTTGATAAAATTTTGCTGTCTGTGGATGTGAGTTGGTAAATTAAACCCTAAAAGATTGAGTTTTAACTTTAATACAGAAATGTAATATGGATTGAGTCTTTTAATACAGAAATGTATTATAGATTGAGTTTTTAAATAATTCTGATTTTTTCCTTCTAAAGCATTAAGGCCATAATATGTTACGTCAGTGCAGTGGAGGTGATTTAGCCTACTCTGGAAGTCTGATGTTTTCAATGTTTTATAACTGCGTTTCAATTTTTCATATATTGCGTTTATTTTTTGAAATCAGCGTGTTTTTAAGAGAGTTTATCAGATAACAAACACATGCTGAAATTTAGACGGAAGATATAAGATTATAATGTAATCATGTGAAACTTTAATAAAATCTACTTTGAATAATAATAATAATAATAAATAGTAAAAATTTAGCCTGAAAAGGGGCGTTGTAATAGTAATATAATAATAAAGTAATTAAAAATAAATAATAAATACACATGTTATTATATTATTATTGCAACGCTCATTGTCAGAGGGAATTTAAAAAAATCTTTTTTGATTTCTTACAGAGAAAGTTTTGTATAGTCGCTATAATTTTAAGTATTTTATAAATGGTTTTATTAAACCTCTCTCAGTTGATAACATAATAATGTTTCAAGGCTAATGCGAGAATTCCTTAAAATATAATTTTTTATTCTCAAACTTTTTTAATGAACATAATTCAAAGTTCATATAAAAACGGAAAAAAGATTCTTTGGTTAAATGTGAATCGATTGACGTATAACATTATATAAATTTTATTGGAAATTAGGGCACTTATGGTCATTTATGATATTTCAAGAATCAGTTTTATTGTAAAACTATATTTATTAACAAAATTTAATGTTAATGCAAACAAGACTATTTGTTTCACGATGAATTCATTGCTCTATGATATTAATACATTTTTGAACAAAGTATATTGAAGTTATAGTATTTTATAATATATGTGTTTAAATAAAAGTTTCTTTAAACAATAATTATTTTTAATTTTTCTCATTTTCCGCCTATAAGGATTTTGCAAAAATGTTAAAATTGTAAAATCTAACCAAATTAAATTAAAAAATAATAAATAATTAATAGCATTATATATATATATATATTTACGTATATAATAATATAAAATAATTAATCTAATTTTGTGCCTACCACGACATCATCGCAAGAGATTTCAAAAATTGTATTACGTTTATTAACATTGGTAATAAATCAAGTAAATGAATAAATCCGTGACTAATGACGGAAAAACAGGGTTCACCCAAGATAATGTTTAAAATATCAAAATAGAAATTAAGAATGTCACATAATTTTTTATATGCGTAATGTCTCAATTTTATTCCATTCTAATCCACGTCGCCTTCGTCGCTGTATAACGTATGTACATGAAGTTAGCAAAACAACCATTATATATCCTTAATTTGTTTAATGGAATCGTTTTGTTATCGTTTGGTTATGTTTTGAAACAAAATTTTGTCGTTTGGACGGAAAAATTGAAAAAGATATTGAATTTTAAAAATTGGAGTGCTAACTTCACACTGCACAACAAATTACAATTTTTTTCAAAAATTCTTTTAACAATCGTTTACATTTCATTTGATATAATTTCGAAACACACTTTTGTTTTTTAGACGTCGAAATCGTGCACGTTATCTAAGACAAAAGTAATTAATACTATATTCGGGAGCACGGCTTCTCAAGTGGTAGTGACCTTCTTTGGTCAGCCTTGTTCTAGAAAATAATATGATGTTATTTCCAGTTTTTCATACATTTAGGAAATTTTAGAAAGTTTGAAATGATTGAAAATGTATAGGAAATATAAATAATAAAAAAATTAGAACTTGTAAGAATTTGAGTTTTAAAGAATTTTGAAAAATTCTGGAAATTCAAACAAAGTTTTAAAACTTTAAAAATTTAAAAAAATTTGTTTCATCTTATAAATTTTGATAATTTGAGAAGTTTTAAATTTTTTAGAAATTTTAGTAATTTTATAAATTTTGAAAATTCGAGATATTTTATCATTTAAATTTTTTTGATAATTTTACGGATTTTTAAAAGTTTAAAAATTTTGATAATTTTAGAAAGTTTGAAAGTCGTATCAATCTTTAACATTTTTGAAACTCTAGAAATTTAAGTGTTAATTTTATAAATTTTGAAAATTTGAAATGTTTTTATAAATTGGGAATTTGAGATTTCGATAATTTAACGAATTTTAAACAGTTTAGAAATTTAGATAATTTTATAAATTTGAATAATCTTAGAAATTTAAAATTTTTTAATCTAAACAAAATTTGATAATTAAAATTGTTTTTAAAATCTTGGACATTTGAATAATTTTAGACATTTTTAACATTTACTGAAATACAGTAATAGCAAAAATTTCGACAATTAAAAGAAATTTTAACATTTTAAAATTTTTAGACAATTATCGAAATCTGAATAATTTTAGGAATTTTAAAGATTTTGAACATTTCGAATAACTTAGAAATTTTGGAAAATTTGAAAGTATTAGAAATTTTGATAATTTTGGAAAGTTTGAAAATCGTAGATATCTTTGACATTTTTATAATTTTAGAAATTTAAGTGTTCATTTTATAAATTTTGAAATATTTTTATAAATCGAGAAATTTCATAAATTGAGAATTGGAAATTTGGATAATTTTACGAATTTTAAACATTTTAGAAATTTAGATAATTAAAAAAATTTTAATAATCTTCGAAATTTTAAATTTTGTAATCTGAACAAAACTTGATAATTAAAATTGTTTTGAAAATCTTAGACATTTGAATAATTTTAGACATTTTTAA
>JAAAKG020147538.1:0-10439 GCA_010014905.2 Druon quercuslanigerum
TTACATGGATGATCTTAAGATCTATGCTAAAAATAAAGAGCAACTACATCTAGCTCTAGGGATTGTCGAAAGATACATATAGGAAATAGGAATGGAATTCGGGTTAGAGCTCTTCGATAGAAGCGCTATACAACACCTTTGCCTTGGAGAGACTTATACGTACCTAGGCGTGCCACAGAGCCGTTTTCATTCATTCACATCTATTAAGGATAGTCTCTAAAGCAGATACTAAACGGTTCATCCGGAAGATTTGGTCTTCCGAACTGTCGGCGACGAACAAAGTCCTTATGACAAACAAGGTATTTATTTAAACCAAACAAATAAGGACAAAAAAATTTGCTTGATTCAAACAAACCTTTTTCTCAGTCTAACATCTTGTATTGATTAAAGCAAACGAATTTGGTGAACTGAGCGTTTTAATCGTTTAAACAAAATGTTTTCCAAAATCAACCAAATGCGGCCAACAGAAATATTTTGTTAAATAAAGTCATTTTTTTCTAGGTGGAATAATTGAAGTGCATTTCTAAATTTTAGATGAATAAGTATTCTTTCATACAGTGGAGGGTTTTCACACAAATCGGCTCCTCAACTCGATTTAGTAAAATAGTACAACGCCGGAAGACGCGGAGGGTGATCTATTTTAAACATCATAAAATTTTATCACGGAAATCTTTATCTGGTGAAACGATGCGGGGCCCCCAATGCACTGATGTGTAAAAGATAAAACGCCCTATGTACCAGAGATTCATGAAATAGTCTCAAGGGAAGGTCGAGGAACTGGTGGGGGTAGGGGGTTTCAATAAATTCAACTGCCAGACACTATCGCCAGCCTCCCATCCCCCGAATACCCGCACTGCAAATTAAACAAGCGTGTACTTCTCTCCTCGATAAAACTAACACTGAACAGACTAAATTCCAGACAATGGACATACTGTCTATACTAGGGGAGTCCAACAGAAATTACGGTTGAATTTTAAAAAATTTATCATAAATCCGAAGAACCGGCTTCCAGAACTACATTTACATACTTATTATATTATTAACCAGCTGCGATTAAAAGTTCAATTTTAATTAATTTTCGGATCTTTTTTTTATATTCCAAAACGAGGACAATTTGCAGTTTTAATTTCAACGCAAACCTGCGTCGGTACTTTATCGTTTCTCTACTGATAAAATTCTAATAAAGAATCTCGTAGTCCTGCACCAGCATGGAATAACCGGGGTTTGCTATTTCGGATTAACGTCGCACTACCCTTACACTCCCTGGGAAGGTAAATATTCCGCCATTTGTTTTGAGAATGGTTCGGGGTGGATGGTGCACTAAACCCTTGTTTTTATAACGCATGACCGGCGTTAAAAGTACATGTGCGACGAAAGTTTTTTCGGATTGGTGAAAAGGTTCGAACTCTCATATACAAATGAAAAGATATCAAAGGTAAATGTAGCCACTCTCCATTTTACCATCAAAATTTTGAAATGCCAATTTTAAACATTTCTTGCCATCATTTCAAACAACAGAAGTTTAGAGCCTACTTCATTTGTCGTATTTTTGACCCTCTCCAACCCCCCTTCATGTGTGTAAGCATATTTTGGCAATTTTAGTATACAACTATAAGCATGTATGTAGACTCCACCCCCTTCCACTACCAGATTGGTCCAAAAATGCATGGCAAATTTTTTTTTCTCACTAGAGGGCAACGACCCCCCCCCCCCATTTCCTTCTAAATACGAAAAAAAAATTCCTTATTTTTTTCTCAATTTTTATTTAAACAGTTGTAGGTTTTGACTTTAAGTTGACCATCTAAATAGGATGGGGAAAAATTCAATTTCAATAAAAATTATAAAATTTATATAGTTTTGCAAATTTGGAAAGAATTCAGAAAAATTGGAAAAAAACATTTTTCTGATAGATTAGGAAATTTCATTTGAATTCTTCACTAGATATCAAGTATATTTACAAAATTGTCTGTATATATTTTTCGATTAGATAAAAATTCGAAAAGTTCGAGCTTTTTCAAAATTGTAAAAAAAAACTTTTTATAAATTTTAGAAATTTTTGTGAAATTTGGTAGAACGTGGCAAAAGAACTTGCAATTTATCCTAAAAACGTTTTTCATTTCGATAAAATTTTAAAAAGTTATATACTTTTCAACATTCTGACAATTTTCAACAAAAAAAAACAAACAAATTTAATCGGTTAAAAAATATCAATAAAAATTTCTACTAGGTATAAAATATATGTATTTTAAAGATATTCTCGCGCGAGGATGCCCGCGCTTTTATATATTATTATGTATTTTTTTACTTTATTTTTTTTTCAAAGTTGATTTTTTCCCTAAAAATTATTTCTAGTGATCTAGTGGAATATTTTTTAAGATTGGTTTATTCATTTTCAATTATTTAAACAAATGGAAATAGTTTGAATATTGTTCTAAATTCTTTTTTGTATTAAAAATTATTAATGTTTCTTTGATGGAATACTTATCAACATTGTTTGATTAATTTTTAATTGCTTAAAAAATTTGATTTTTTTAAAGTTATCTTTTCTCTATGCAAATTATTACTGTTGGTCTAGTGATATATTTAACATCACTAATTAATTAATTTTTATTTATGTAAACAAATTCCATTTATCAAAAAAATGTATTTATATTTAATTAAATTTGTCAGAAAAATGTACAAGTTTTGTGAAAAACTTATTTTTTTAACAAATTAAAGGTTGTTGAAAATAAATAATAACTTATTCTTTATACAATCGAAAAAAAGTTAAAAATAAATTTATTGTATTAACTATAATAAATTGCTAGTTAGACGAATTTTTAGAGAAAACATCTTTTTTGAACAAATGGGATTTAGTAACATAATTCAAAATTAATTAACCAATATTGATCAATATTATATTGGAGTAATAGACCAACAGTAATAATTTTCACTAAAAAAAGAACACATTTTCGAACAAAGATATTTACACAAACAGAATTTGTTGAAACGATTACAAAATAATTAATCAATTTTTGAAAATATTGCACTAAATAAATAGTAACAATTTTTAATAAAAAGAAGAATTTAAAGATTTTTAAAATTTTAAATTTCAATTAATTTTTTTTCTACAATTCGGAACAATACTTATCGATTAATTTCCTCTAAAAAAACAACATATTTCGCCCTTGCCCCTTGTGGAAAAGTTAATTAGGGTCCAACAATTGCCCAGATTGAAGTAAGAAGCTGGGCCTTATAAATATAAATAATAAATAATTTATAATAAATAATAAATATTTGTCTCTTCCAACAGTCAGCTCAATCCTAAAAGTATTTGAAGTGGTGTTTTCTGCAATATATTTGGTTTAGTACAATTTCTCAACTGAGTATGAGAAACAGCACAATGCGATCATTTATTTTGTTTATTTCTACTAAAACAAAAATGAAAGATTTTTGTAAAAATAACCTAATTTTACGGAAGCTTAAACGGACTCGACTACAAGAAAAAATGGCGTTCGCGGCTGCTTTAGTGCAGTAGACAGAGCACGTCTGCGGCGTAGGGGCTCGCGCAGCCGCACACGTTAACTAATACAGGCGGGGTTTTCAAAATTACAAAATGCAAAGTTTACAAAAAATGTGTATTTATTGTTGTTTCACTTGAAAATGTTACTATACTCTGCTGATCTCTTTGTTTTTTGTTTTTTTTTTTAGTTTATTATTAGTTTATTATTTTAAATTATTTTAATTATTGTAATTATTGTAATTATTTTTAATTTATTAGTTTTATTATTTTAAACACATGAAAAATATAATAATATATCAAATATATTATTAACTTACCGTAATGTTAAAAGCAAAATGTTAGTTTAGGAATAATATTTAATGGTCAGAAGTTCTTTTTGAGGATGAGAAAAAAATGTTGAGGAAATTAATGTACTTTACCATTTTCCAGCAAAATATAATAAACAAGCAATATTTGAAAATAATTCATTTACTATGTAAATTTATAGTTTAACCATTATTTTAATTTATATAAATGAAATATGATTGCTAGATTCTGCTCGAATCGCTCAGTATTTTTCAACCCGTGTCCGTAATTCATTATCCGCACGGTTTTTTTATCATAATTATCCCGATTTATTTATTTATTCCTAAGTGGATGCAGTTTAGAATAACTCTACTGTCCTCTATTGATATAATTGGGGTTTCATTTTGTGGGACCAGACTTGTTTGCTCCAGTAGTGTTGACTTTGGGCGTTCTATGGATGATCCTAATTTAAGCCCAATTAAGTATAAAATCAAGCGCATTGATCGTCTTGATTAATATAAGTTTTGACAATTTTAACTTCTGAATAATTGGAAAAGTTTCATGATTTGGCTGGGATTGCGTCCACTGACTCTTATCATTAAAATAATCTGTTAATTAATTTAGAACGCTAATTGAATGTTAATTAATTTAGAACTTCCTCTATGGGCGTTCTATCGGTTTACCCAATGAAAGCCCAATCAAGACATCAAACAGTGATCAGCTTTATCAACATAAGTATTGATAAGTAAACATTCGATATAATTGGAAAAGTTGCAGGATTCCGGTGGGACTGCAGCCACTGTAAATTAATCTTTTAATTAATTTCACTTTTTGTTATCTGGACTGCCCAGTTGGGGCCCAATTATAAGTTGGGCTAAGCTGGTCCGATTTCCACATGGGCGAGAGATTCTGCGATTTCAAACGAAATCAAATATTTTAAGCTCTAGACTAGTTTGTCAAAAAAAAAAACTTGTTTGTCCCACTGTGCGTCGGTCGAAATAGGCGTTTCAATTATTTTTTTAATCCAGCATATTTGGACTGGGATACATTTTGTAATTTCTTGGAATTAACATTGCAATCTTTAAAATACATCATAAATTTGGAATTACCTGAAGACAATACTCGACCTTTTCTAAATTCGCTAAATTGAGGTGGGATTGAGACTTTTTTAGACGTATAACCATTGGAGAAGTCAGGTGCCGACTGCAGTTTGTGGGAGGCAATTGGTAGGATTGTTCCGAATATTATTTTACATTTCCCAGAGGACTACCCTGGAAATCCGTTAGATTTGTCTGGGGATATTTCTTGTTCGATAGATGGAGTATATAGAGGGTGGTTTACGGAATAAATTAGGGAAGCTGAACGGTTGAGGGCAGACAAGCAAAGGTCTCTTCCGTTTTCTTGGGGGAGTTTTAAGGAAAAGTGTCGGCATTCGCGAGGACGAGGACGGACTCACTTTGCCCCCTGGGATGTCGGAACAAAGAGCTGTGGGTACACCTAAACTCTCTGACACGAAAAACACACATATAGAGAATATAAATCACCCTGTGGCTAGCCAAAGGAAACTTCGAGATAAACTCATCTATTAGGATTAGGCTAACGCTGTTTGGACAAAATCTGTTAAAGGATTTCAGTAAAATGCGCTGGCTTGGCCCAAAATGTTGATTGATCAATCACAATGGCGGAAATAGGCGGGTAAAAGGATTGAAGGGGCTATACCGGCTGGACACAAAAGAGTTACTTAGAACCGACATTATCTCCTTGTTATCCGCGTCAATCAATGAATGGGACTTCTGAAGTCCATTCACAGTTACTTTTTTCATTCAAACCTACACCTTTTGTAGTCGTATTTTCAAAACTTCATTGATATTTAACAGATATTTAGTATTTACAAAAAATGTATTAAAAATCTTGTTTCATCCACACAGTGGGGGCCGTACTTAAATTACAACGGATTTTAGACCCTCTATAAGACTCCTCTTCCCTCTGTAACAAACCTTAAAAAAATACCCCCCCCCCCTTATTACTTTACGTAATTTTTAGTTTCCTCAAAAGTTTTGTTTTTCTTGATCATTTATATTCAAATACCAGCATTGTATATTGTAATACTTTTAACATCGAATCTTTTATAAAAATAATAAAACAGTATTTCAGATAAAAATTAAAAAGTTTCAAATTTATCAATCGACTTTATACAAACAGTGTATTTTCTATTATAAAAGATGGATTTTTAACAAAATACTTGTATTTTCAAGAAAATTATGAAGTTTTTAACATAATGGTTGAATTTTCAATCTAAAAACACAAATTCCCCCCAAAAAGTGTCATAATGTATATTTAAATTTAAAAAAAAAAGATTAAATTTATACAAAAAAAATTCATTAAAAACCCAGAAAGACGAATTTTCAACAAATAAAAATTTGTCACTCAAGTCAAAAAACACATTTTGAAACAAAAAATATGATTTTTCTGGAAACAAATAAATTTTCCACGAAACTGATGGATTTTTGCCCAACAAAGATGAAATTTTTAACGAAGAACATTCTTTTTTCTTACCAAAAAAGGAGAATTTACAACAAAAAAAAAGATCAGTCTTAAAAAATGGGAAAGTTAAATTTTTAGTTGAAAACTGGATTTTTAACTAAAAGAAAAGGTCTTTCCACGAAACAGTTGAATTTTCAACCATAGACATGTGCCTTTAATACAAAATTTAACAGTGCAGTTTAACTTTTACCCAAGTATTTGAATTTTTAATTTGAAAAGATTAATTTGCGAAAAATTGTTCAAATTTCAACCAAAGAGATGAATTTTCAACCAAACGTGTAATATTGAAAAAAATGTTTTGTTAACAAAGAGGTTCAACGAAATCTTTGAAAAAAATAGTTGAATGCTCATTCAAAGAAAAAGAATTTTAAACCAAACAATTACAATTTCATAAAAAAGACATTTCTACTAAACTGGATGAATTAAAAAAATAAAGATTTAAAAAAAAAAGTTTAATTTTCTGTTAAACAAATTTCAGTTGACTTTGCACGAGCAAGATATTCTTTTTTGAACAAGAAATAAGTTTCTATGAAAAAATTAAATTTACAACCGAAAAACAAGAATTTCCAACCAAAAAGGATGATTTATTTAAAAATTTTGAATTCTTCACTATATAGTTATATTTTTGCCCAAGAAAGCTAAAATTTGCATTAAAAGAAAATAATTTTTATTAAAAAAAAAACTTTTTTAAAGTTAAACTGCGATCCAGAAGAGACTTCAGTTTGTTTTTCAACACCAAAATAAAAATTTGAAACAAAAAGTAAATTGTCTATGAAAGAGTTACATTTTTGACAAACCAGGAGACTTTGCAACCACAAAGTATGACTTTTTAACCGGAAAATTTATTTTTGAACCGAACAGTTGCATTTTAATTAAAAAAAAAGAAATTTCTTCTGAAACAGTTGCACTTTAAATTAAGAATTAAAAAATAAAAAAATAGTGAAATTTCCATGCAGGAAAGATTTCAGACCTCTTTTCAAAACACAAATATTAAATTTAAATAAAAAGTAAATTTTCTACGAAATAATTAAATTTTAAACAAAAAATTAAAATTTTCAACCAGAACGAACGGATTTTAAACAAAATTGAGGAAGTTTTAATCAAACAGTTACATTTTTATCCAAGAAAAATGTAATTTCTACTGACGCAGATGATTTTTAAAATCGAAAAGACCAAATTTCAAAGAAATGTTGCATAATTTTCAAACAAACAGTTGCATTTTTATTTGAAAAAGATGAAATTTCTTCTAAAATAGATGAATAAAAAAAAAATTATAAAAATTGTTAAATTATCACACAAAGAAGATTCCAGTTCACTTTCCAAAACAAAAAAAGCAATGACAAAAAAAAGCATGACTTTTTAACAAGATTTTTCAAATTCAACCAAGTAGTTGCATTTTTGTCAATTTGTTAAATCAAAAAAACTAATTTCCACACTAAAAGTTTAATTTGCATCCAAAAAGATTTTAATTTGACTTTTCATCGCAAAAATACAAATTTTAAACAAAAACTAAACTTTTTTACGAAATAGCTGAATTTTCAATCTTTATCCAAGAAAGATGAAATTTCTCCTAAAACAGATGAACTTTTAAATCGAAAAGACAAGCTTTCAGAAAAAATAGTCTTCATTCAAAAAAGATTTCAGTTGACTAACCAGCAGCAAAATATAAATTTTAAACAAAATGTTAATGTACTACAAAAAAAGTTGAATTTGTAACCCAAAAAGACGAGTTTTGACCAAAACAGTTAAATTCACAACCAAAAGGGATGTATTTTAAAAATTTTTTTTAAATTTTCAACCAAATAATAAAGTTTATAGCTAAAAAGGTAATCCCTTCCCCCTACCGTAAAAAATCGTAGCAAAATGTCTCGCCCCCCACCCCTTCTTAAGTTGTTACGTAATTTAAGCACGGTCCATAGATATGAGGGGCAGATGACTATTGTGCGCCAGATACCTGTGTACCGTTCCCTCACTACTACTGGAAAAGGCCCTCACGCTGACCAAGCTCAGTGGCAGCAACTCGACGGTGTGAGGGGAAGCCGCGTAGTGGGGAAGGTACACAGGTAGCTGGGGCGGAATTGAGCATCGCCCGATATGAGAAGTCCTTTGACAAAATTTTCTGACTTTTTTATAAAGTTCATGAATAATACTTAAGAAATGTCGTGACAAAAATCAAATATTCATTGCTGCAAAGGGCATTCTGATTTCTCCCTCCTCAAATCTAGTATAAAATACACAAACGTCGTCGTTACAAAGTTGGACTCCTGCAAAGAAGGAATGTCCATTGCCCATGTGGGCGACTTCAACATTTTCGTCTCAAGGCTCTCAAGGGTCAATCTAATATGTTTCTACCTGTTCTGTCCCCTCACTTGAGGAAAGTTGTTGGAGAAAGCCGGAATACAAGAATGACTAGCAATCTTCAACTCTCAAAATGTTGACAACCTGAATTGGTTGAACTTGCTACGACTTCATAACAAGAAATCGTAAAGAAAATTTTACACCCCCTTCAAGCTGGCAACAAGATCCTCTTGGGGCGGAAATATAATCCACAATATTTTTTCCTTTCCAAATAAAAGAATTGTATCTAAAGAATGCACTGGACGGAACAGAAAAAATACAAGCATGTTTTTTTTACAAACCACAAAATATTTTTAGTGATGAATATATATTTTTTTATTCGAAATTTCACTCATAAGATAGAATTCTCTGAAATAATTATAGTAAAAAATATATGAGATCTAGACGGTGGTGTAGACCTAAAAGAAAAAGTGGCCTGGCGGTACTTTCCATTAACTAATGAAAAAAAAACTTTATCAGGACGGGGGGGGGGGGGGGAAATGGAAATAACGTTACAAAATTTAAATAACATTTAGAAATTAAATTGATTATGAAAATCCAACTACATTTTGGGGTACATGTTCACTTTTTAATTTAAAAGGCTACTGTTATATTTTAGATTCGAAAATCATTTCGTTTCGTGAAAAATTGTATTATTTGGTAGAAAATTTAATTATTTTGTTACGAATGTAACAATATTGGTACAAATTCATCTTCTTTATTGAAATTTCAAATACTTTGTTCAAAATGAATTTTTTTAGTTTAAAAATGATCTCCTTGATCGAAAATTTAACTATTTGGATGTAAAATCGTTTTATGTTTGGTTGGAAATAAATGTTTAAATTCGCAATTAAAATATTTCATATTTTATTTTCGGTTAAAAAATAATATTTAGTTAAAACTTTAACAATTTGGTTAAGAATGTTTATTTTCTGGTTCAAAGTTCAAGTTTTTGGTCGAAAAATCACGTGTTTTGTTTGAAAAGTCGTCTTTCTTGATTGAAATTTAATTTTCTTGATTGATAATTTATCCTGTTTGATTGAAAATGCAATTAATTGCTTCGTTATGAATTTATCTTTTTTGGAACAAAAGACAATTATTTTACTTACAGTTAAAGAAATTTGTAAACAATTAAATTTTTATTAGGGCTATTGGATGAAATTTTATGTTAAAAATTCGTTTTTATTTTGTATAAAATTCACCTTTTGGCTTGCAAATTCAAAAATTTTGTAGAAAATTAAACTATTTAGCTAAAAATTCAATTTTTACCAAAATAATAGTTTTTGGGCTTTAAAATTAAATAATTTCGTTAAAAATCAATATATTTTATTCAAAAGTCGTCTTTTTCGGTAGAACATAAATCGTCTTGGTCGAAAATTTATCTTTTTGGTAGAAAATTTAACCATTTTTTTTTAAAACACGTTTTTTTTATTCGAAGTTTTTTTATCTGAGTTTTTATACGAAAATTTAAATATTCCATTTTTTGTTCAAGCTTTTTTCTGTATTGCATTTTTAAGTTAAAAATTCTACTATTTTGTGAAAAAATTCATGTATTTTGTTCAAAAGTCATCTTCTGAGAAAAAAATTATTCTTGTTTTTAGAAAATTCAGCTTCATGGTTTAAAATCCAACTATTTGGTAAAAATTCATATATTTTGTTGATTAGTTGTCTTTTCAGGTAAAAAATTATTCTTGTTTGTTGAAGGGTTAACTTTTTAGTTCAGAAGTCGACTATCTTGATAAATTAAAATAAAAAATTTTATTTATTTATT
>JAAAKG020147539.1:0-10438 GCA_010014905.2 Druon quercuslanigerum
TCGAAAATATTCACCGGAACGACTTAAAATTTTCTGTGTGTATTCTTAAATATATGTACATTAAGAAAATAAAATTTTTAAAAAATCGATTTTTTGAAAATTCTAAATGTATATAACCCCTTAAATTATAATAAAAGTAACTTCTAGGAAATTTCCTTACTTTCGTATACATATATTATGAATATTGTACGGATTCTGTTAACAACAGTGAAATTCGAATATTGCTCATTTATAGTATATTAAATCAATTTTGTATTGAAAATGCCTAAGGTAACTACGCCACGAGTTCAAAGGCACCGGGCACTAGCCCGTATACCTCCAAAACGAAGTGAGGAAAATGAGCGTACGTAATTACGCTCTGCGCCTCATTGAAACCTAACTTTAAATAAATAAATTAAAAATTAAATGGACTTTTTTCAATAAACATGAAATGATTATAGATCGCAATGTAAGTGTTTCGGAAGTTAATATTGTTCAACCCAGCTTCAGGTAAAATTAGTAGATTTGCAATTACATCAGTCTAAATGAAATGTTTATTCCGTTTTTCTAATAAATTCATTTTAAAAGTAAATTAACCCATTAAGTTTCTGCCATGAAATCCGTCCAAAAAACATTTCAAAGTAATCATTCCCAGCGCCAAATTTTCTGAAGTTTCATAATCTCTGTTAAAAATTTCAAAAAATGTGATTCGAAAAAGTTATGTTAATTTATTAAAAATAAAACGCATTTTTCTTCTTTTATACATTTTTTCGATTGATGTTTTCTCATCGAAATTCTGTCCAAGTTCCTCCAGAGAGTCAAGATTTTGCGTCCATGAACCTTAATCTTTGAAATCCAGAAGTAATCATTATGAAATTCAAGATGGCGACTTCCAATATGGCGGCTAGAAGCAAATCACACGTATCTAGCGACATCTATGAGTAAAACCGGCAAACTTGAACTAACATCCCTGGTAAAATCCTTTTGCATTTTATAGAAAATGGCATGCTTTGTAATTTTTGCACAATGACAACATATTTCTTGAATATCTTAAATTCTACGTGATATAGATCTTACTTGGATTCATTTCTTTGTAAAAGGCACCTTATTAAGTAAATCCAAATTTAAATATATCACTAAGTATATTTAAGATTAGAGTCAAAATATGATTAGTCGTTTAATGTTAAATATACGAGGTACTTAGAGAAGCTCGTATTAGCAAATAACGTTTAGTCCTCGAGCCTTCTGGCCCTCCGTGCCAGAAAGCTGCGGCCAATGTCACGCAAGCATTCGTATAATTTTGGTTTTATATTCAATTTCTACTAAGAGCCGCTTTTATGAATTTTATAACTGTTACAGTGTGATACCGCCACACTGAATCTTTATTTTCACGGAAAAGAATCATTTTTTTCTATAAACTATAGTTTTATTCTTACTTACCCTCCCCGTATTTCGGGAGAAAATATTTATTATGTTTTAAAATTAAATAATAAATTGTTATTCACTGTTTAAAAACTATTTTTAAAACCTACGAAATTTAAAGCGTCAAATTATTGAATGATCTGCTTGGAAATGGTTAAGTTTTTCTCGTCAAACTCATTTTTTATCAATTAAGCAACTTAATGTTGCAGGAGTAATTTGTTATTTTTTGTTTAAAGTGAATATTGCACATTTAATCGCGATTTTCACCCGAGCTTCAGCAATTTTAGGTTTCTCCCAGTAGGCACTGGGACATCATAAAGACATCCTTAGAATGTACCTCTATGTCAGATGCGTCAACCTGACAGTGCCATTTTGTCAAATTGAAATTTCTATTATTCCATAATTAAGGGCTCATTTAGGGTCAATTTAATGCTCAAAACCCAAATTTAATGTTTTAAAATTTTTTCAAAAAATGGCTGACACTGCTAGCTTGACCTCAAGGTATAGCAGTGCCATGTTTGGAATCGACGCTATTATTGACTTTATCCAATTTATTTTCACACCATAATTAAGGGCTCATTTAGAGCTCTGGAAAATAACTAAAATAAATGTTTCAAAATCAACCTCTAGCACCAAAAAGCGACCCTCCATCAAAATAATGCAAAACACGTAAAACTAGCCATACAATAATTACGCGCTAATTGAGGGCTCTCTATGTGCCCTTCATAAAATTTTCTAAAATCAACCCCTATTATTCAAAAATCACCCCTAAAATGAAATCACACATTTTTTACTAAGAAAAGTTCTTCTAAAGTTTGGGGTATTGTTCCATTGTACGAAATGCGAAAAAATTATTTTCTAATAACAGCCCCCATTAAACGAAAGATCCTTCCTAAAGTAAAATGACAAATTGTATTACAATAATTAATAAATGATAGGATGCCCCATAAAATCGCATTTTAGAATCCTTAATACCAAAAGTTTAACAAGTATTTTTGAGACTACTCGAAACCTATTTCTCAAAAAAATGCTCCATTAACCTTTAATTGACATTGAAAAAAGAATGAAAAAATGATAAAGAATGACAAATGCAAGTTGAACATTGGCTTAAGATTCAGGATTCTACAGATGGATAATTTATAATGGCTGCAATAAAGACAACCTTGATTTGGGTGGCTGAAATCGCTTGGCTGTGATATTATTTAACTGTTACTAACCCAGCCTGAACTGTTTACTGACGATTGTTTCATTTTGAATTTATCTTCGAGGGTCCCGAACTTAGCTTCAATAATGTTCCTAGAAGAAAAATAAGGCAGTGATCAATTTCGCTCCAGCAATCTGTATTATCTCCTAACTACGGGGTTTCCCCTCACGAGGCCGAACTACCACTGTTGACCGCCAGCGGGTGGTCTTTGTATCTAATGATAAGTAAAATGTAAAATACACCAAATTTTTGATTAAGTACTTATTAATTTAGAATTATAATATTTTATATTTGCGAATTATAAATATTCCAACGATATTATACTTGCCTTTAAAAGTTTTAAATTAAATAATAAATGGTTAATTTTATGTAACATATACATCCAAAAAATGTGTCCACGTACTTTACTTTCTGTGCTACAAGCAACTGCAGTTGCTTTAATTTATTGTTGCAGTATTTTACTTCGGGAAATTTTAGAAGTTTAAACTCTGTATCAGAATTGATACTTCAAAAGCAATCGTGAATTTATTCTCCATTAGATAAATGACCATGAATTTTTTACAGCCCTCAAATATTAAAACACGGAAACATGTCTTTTTTTATTTCCAACACGAAATCCAAACAAATGATAAATTCCCTAACTTAATCGGTTAGGCTGGGTCGAAAATAAAAAATTCTGGAATTGGTAATCGATACTACGTAAAATGCTTTTTTCACATTTCTGTATGTCTATTAAGTCTTTCTGATGTTTTGACTGATTTTAATCAACGACTAAATATCATATAATATAAAGTCAATGCTTCCATAGTTTCCACACTTCACACTGCCATATTGAAGTCAAGCTGGCAGTGCCAGACATTTTTTGGAAAACTTCCCCTAAATGAGCCCTTAATTATAGTTTAAAAATAAATTTGATGAAGTCAACAACAACAACTTCAGGTCAAGCTGGCAAGGCCAGAGATTTTTAAAAGAAAATTGCAGAGCATTAAATTTGGGTTTTGGGCATTAAACTAGCCCTAATTGAGCCCCTAATTATAGATTATGATGATTATAGATGGGTAGGGCTTTTCAAGCCCATAACACCAAGGTTAGCTAGTGTAACCTATTGTACTTTACCCTTTAAAATCTAAGCCTCTATAAGGAGGCCAATTTTCTCCATATATGCGCTTATCGCGTGATTACCAAAATGCTTCACCCTGTGGCCCACTAGCACATCACAATTAGGTTTTCGTGAGCATGGTTCTTTGATAAACTTTTTCGAGATTATCATACCCTAGCCATTCTCCAATACTCTGCGTGCTCCATCAGGATCCACCTTTCATTGGGATGCCTTGCCGAAGCATACGAGATCCCGCAGTATGGTTCAGGTCCATTAAGGATCTTCGTCGTCTCATTTCTTGCACGCATATCCGCTCTTTCGTTGCGCTCAATGTTCTCATGTCTGCGAACCCAGACCAATTTCACCCAGTTTCATGTCATATATTCCAGCCCCGGATCCTAAGGGATCTCTTGAACCGTCTGTGTACCAAACGAGTACTCCCTTAGTCAATAACTTTTTTCTCATTTGCTTATCTTGGCAATCTTCCCTTTTTGAAAATACCATTATAAATGGTTTCATGAATGAGTATTAGCTCATGTGAGTATTATCTCATGTGGAGAATTCAGTTTAATTGCTATAGAACCTAGGATTTACGAGATCAGGCAGTTTCCTGTGTCTCAAAATAACCAAAAGTTCAGTTTTACCTGAATTAACAGATAAGCCATGGTCATTGCATCACCCCGCAACAATGTTGAGAGCATTTTGCATAAGCTCGATAACAGTCCCTTCATGTCTTCCTGTTATCAAAATAACAAGGTCATCCACATATCCCTGTGTGTAAAAGCCTAACCTAATTAATCTTTTTATCAAATCGAGGATTAAAAGTGCCCAAAGGGTGGATGATAACACCTCTCCCTGCGGACACCGCTTTTTAATCTTCGCTCTTACGCTGCTCTCGCGAAGCGAAGATTGGACAATCCTGTTGCATGTTCAATGTTGAGAGCATTTTGCATAAGCTCGACTACAGTCCCTTTATGTCTTCCTGTTAACAAAATAACAAGGTCTTTTACATATCCCTGTGTGTAGAAGCCTAACGTATTTATTCTTTTTATGAAATCGAGGATGACACAGGCCACAAGATGGATGACAATACTCCACCCTGTGGACACCCCTTTTTAATCTTCGCTTTCACGCTGCTCTCGTGAAGTGAAGATGAGACAATCCTGTCGCATAGCATAGAACGCAGCCACCTATTGACTGTGAAACCTATGCCATGTTCTTCCGCAAAATCGAATATAGAATAGTAAATGCAGGAAGTGCGTCAATATTGGATTTACCTTTCTGCGTGGCAAATTGAATACTATGAAGAGGTGCATCAGGTAAGGTCTTCTCTTTTAAATGAAAATCTACTAACTTTTCTAATGTTTTCAACATAAAGGTAGTTAGACTAATCGTTCGGTATAAAAATCGCTCTGACTTTCCTCCATGCCGTAGAGGTACATCCCATAGCTATGCACGCCCTAAAGATGTTACAGACGGTCTTATTAGTATATCCAAACCTTCTTGGATCAACGCAAGAAAAATACCGTCTTCTCCAGCGGCTTTGTATGAGTCAAAGCCTAACAGCCTCTTCCTCCGATCTATACCCAGATCCGGAACTAGGAAAGTGCACCTTAATTAGGTGTTCTAGGATTTCGCTAGCCGATTCTGTAATAGGCTGGGACGAAAAACCAATATTGTGCGTCCAGGAAACGCCTGGGTGCGTAAAAGTGTCCCAGTCCAATCCGAAACTTAGCGCACTTTGAAATTTTAAAATTGGATAATATCTTCAGTCTGTTTTTTGAGGGTGAAATCTCGAAATTTCACTAAAACGCACTAAAATTTAAGTTTTTGCAAAAATGGGCCTTAAATCGATACGGATGTCTTCCAAGGGTGACTTTACGATGAAAAGTCATCAGAGGGTACTTAGAGGTCCGTACCGAATCGCCAAAGTCACCCCATGCCAATCCTCATGGAGGGGGAAATGGTTCAAAATTGCGTATTTTCGAGTAAAACGCTTAAATACTTGTGCAGCTCCTAGCTCACTGAGTTCTACTACTGCGAGTGACCCAGAGCCCACCACGTGGAGGTGGCTGCATATCGGGCTCGACCCACGCCCTACTCAACCAACCAACCATATGTAGAACATGCTTATTCAAGTCTCAGAGTCAATTACACCCACAAAGTCTTTCTTAGTGTAAAATAAGTTGACAGTCTTTCGAGAAAGAAGTGTGGCGCGTATCTGTCAGTTTCGAGCCTCGGGATCGATGCCTTGCCTGGACAACTCTGTTACCAGTCTAAAAGTTCTTTCCACCGCTACTGTGTGACAAGGTAAAGATATAAAGTCCCAGTCTGGTACCAAGCCATCGGTCATAGATAGCTTAGCGGTAAGTTTATCCTCTGTTATAGAAATTAAAACTGGAAGTAGGGTAATTGAAACATCTGTCTGTTTCCAGTCAATCATTTCTGTGTAATCATTAGCTGCAAAATTAATTTTTGGCAGAATATTGTATCTAACAGTTGTCTGTTGCTTATGTTTTGCTTCCAGGATTTTGGTGAGTGCATCTTGGCGAACGGTAAGCCCAGGGTCGGTTACCATTCCAAGAAGTATATTTTCTGGCATGGCAGAGAAGCCGATTCTCTGAATGGAAGTTTTTACTACATTTCGGCACTTCAGAGGAAGAAACCTTGACAATCTGATTGCTTGGAAGAGGTGCCGACTCACATCAGCGATAGACTTATCCCGTCTGATGTGGAACCACTGAGGTACGTATACTGTGAGTAAGTATTCAACTAATACTTACAGTTTGTTTGTGGGTCTTTTTGTTGATATGAATTATCTCAGAATTCTATTTGCAGTTGTTAGCCAGCGAGCCATGTTGATGGGGCCTATCTTCCGGAGGCCAGCTCAGGAGAGCACGCCCTGAACCGTATGGCATGTGATATCTCATAAAGATACATTTGATCTGAGCTGAGATCAGTTCAAGTCTGCCTCTTTTTGCATTACCTTCTGCTCTCTTATGTATTCTTTTTGTTTCAGAGACATCTATGCTGGTGATTCCCATGATTTTTTTACCTCTTTGGTCAAGATAGAAGGCATTCTCTACGCCTGGAACCTTCTTTTCCTTGGGACAAGAGCACCTAGACAAGTCAACGCACTTACAAGCGGCTATGTTAAATAATTCAGAGCAGTACTCTTTTAAGGCGGCGATTTTCTCATCCTTATTACTTTGAGAAGTTGCTTTACTCTTCAATGAATTTTTCAACGTAGTGTATCTTTTATGAAGATTTGTGAGACATTCCTTAATGCGCTGATCTGAGACCGTTGGGATAGAAGCAGGTTCCCAAATAACTATTAGTTTGGAACGGACTTCGTCGGAAATGTCTCCGAACGAAGGCTCCTTGTCTTTTTTTGAAAGACAGCCCTTTTGCCTTCGAACCTCGTGGCAACACCGCCGAACGTCAGCCCTCGTTGGCAAAACATTTGGACCAAAATCTTTTGGAGGACCAAATATAGGGCACGGCACAAAGTCTCTCTTTGCGAATTTCGACATGCTGTGGCATACAAACCAAAGAGGGTAGTGCAGGCAGAACCAGAATCTCTCCCACCAAATGAGCTAACGACGAGACAATGGGAAGAAGAAACTATAACGACAACGTCAACTAGCATCTGCGAGTGAACGAACATTAGGCGTGAGCCGACAGTACGAGCCATTGACAGGTTCTGACAAGTCTCGACAACGCTCGACCAGAGGGATGGCGAGGGGGTGGCGAGAAGGAGACCAACCACCGGGGGGGAGGGGGTCCAGCTTCAGTGTAGAGGTGGCATAGACGCTAGTGTTCTCGTAGACAGACATGACCCAGGGACAGCACAATTATTTAGGCGTTTTACTCGAAAATACGCAATTTTGAGCCATGTCCCTCTCCATGAGGATTGGCATGGGGTGACTTTGGCGACTCGGTACGGACCTCTAAGTACCCTCTAATGACTTTTCATCGTAAAGTCACCCTTGGAAGGCATCGGTATCGATTTTAAGCCCATTTTTGCAAAACCTTAAATTTTAGTTTGGCTGGGCCACGTTTCTGTCGGCAGTGTAAATGTCTTCAATTGACCTGCTAGGTTTTTCTTTAAGATTCTCTAGAGTCTAGCCGTATCAGGCACATTTTGATTGCCCTGAAAATGCCCTCTCCATGATAATCTTATACCCGATTTAGTATCTCTTTAGTGTATTTTACTACACTAACTTTATACAATTCCCATTTATCATTTTTCCTGGCTCTATTAATAGTCGTCTGGTTTCTCTTTTCAAAACCTAAAGATTATTATTCCATCAAGAGGCTTCCTGCCTGGTTTCCTAATTCGAGGAGGATAGTTATCCTCTAACGATTTACTCATTGAATTTTCTACTATATCCACAGCAAACTCCAAATGATCAATTGATCTAATCCTTCCGGGTATACTTGCCAAGGTCTCTCCGACATCTTTCGCATACTCATCCCAGTCGGTCGCTCTTGGGTTCCTATACCCGATTCGATCAGATATGTCAGTTGTCAGCAAAAAACATATATGCCTATGATCTGACAGAAATGTCTCAGGCGATGCTTCTTAATCACCGAATGCTTCGCTAATGGGTACAGAGCAAACGGTTATGTCAATAACCTCCTGATATCTAGCTGTCACAAAGGTTGGTGTACGTCCGCGATTTGATATAGTCAAATCGGTAGTCAAAACGACTGAAAGATCGGAAGGATCTCTTTTCACGTTGATTATAGTCCAATACTCCACCCTTAACGTAGTGTTTTGGACATTTATCCTTCTGAGGATGGATATAGGTTCTTCGGAATCACCTGGTATCCAAGAAATAAGCTTGAAAGGCTTGGGAAGGTCCTTGCAAAAAAATTTCTTGATTGCCGCACCTTCCCAAGACCCCAGACTGCCAATCGCCCAGATGAGTCGTGTCCTAGACATCTCATCCACGATCATTTTCTCGAGGGCTTTCTCTATGACCGCTGTTTGCTCCATGCTGAACTTTCCTTGCGGGAAGCTCTCCGGAACAACGGCCATTTTCAGGTGGTTCGGAAGGGCGAGGCTATAGGAGCCTCCTGTGTCTCCGACCTTACCCCTCTCACTCTCCTTGTCCACCTTGGGAATACTGCCATCAGACTGAGGCCGTTTTGGGATCTCAGGTTTAAAAGCTGCCTGGCGCTGCAGCTTAAGTTGCTGGCGATGGTACTTCCTTCTGGCGACAGTACTATACTTCCTTTTCTTGGGGCTATTTAAAGCCTTATCCTCAGCCGCACCACCCGAGGTACTAGGAATCGCATCAACCCCCTCCTGACTCGAAGATGATTTACCACCTTCGCTGATTTTCATCTTCTCGGGAGAAGATGGGGTATTCATAGCACGTGTTATTAAAGTAACTAACTCATGCGTTTTATTATTTTTATTTTTATTATTTACTTCGAAATCCATTTTGTTCCCAACAGAAGCTGGGGAAAAACAAGATACATCCCAACAGAGCGCCGCTTGTGAGGATAAAGCACTTCTACACTTGGAGGTTGCCCGTTATCCCAGGACACCGTTTAATTCACCATTTTCTGGTGACATTCAGCCCTCGACACGGTAGTTCACTTCTTGGCTAAGGGAGCTGTTTTGAGAGTCGAGTGCTACCCGATGTTCGCTGCTTAGTCGAATTCACGCTGATATCGTACTTCCACCCTGTTAGCCATCAACTCCTACCCGTAAGGGTCAATCTCGTTGTGGGTTCCAGGCCAGTGTTATCCGCAGGATTTCTTAGGCCTCCTTACCACGACCGGGTCCGAACTCTCCTTCTCCTTATTCAGGGAAACTTCATTCCCTGTTATAAAGAGTAGAAGAGCTCACTCGTCCTAACGTCTTTAGGACTTTTGCTTTTATCTTTATAGGCTGATTTCCATTTTACGGAATGTTATTTCCTTCTCCTGAAAAGTTTTGTTTTTGTTTTTATCTAATTCTGTACACTGCAACCCCTTGTACATGCGCACTGATGGTTGTCATGGCAATAATGTAAATACGCATTGGAAGTTTTGAAATAGTGTTTTGAAAATGATAACCTACAATTCTTTGTTCAGTGGAAGTAACTTTATTCCTTTCTCACGTTCTCCACAAATGGTTATAATAATGTCATTGTAGTAATGACACTTTCTAGATCCTCTTCGTATTTTTGATGCCATTTTTCTCCTCGTTTTAAAACCTGTAATAATTAAAGAACGAGACATACACCAAAAAAAGTAAAAACACAAACGAGGATAACCTGCATATATGCACACGCGCATACGACTTTTGACCGGTTTCCACTGGTGGCAAACATTACAGAATTCTTCAGTATTGCCAGACCGGTGTGACCGACTTGCGGAGGCGCAGACCCCAAAATGCGGATTTTTTTTCAAAATGCGGAGTTTTTAAAAACTAAGTGTAAAATCTATATTGCTATTAAAAAAACTAAAAAAAAAGTCTTTTCTAGCTGTAAAATAACACTGTATTATACTTATTGCGATTTATAAATAATTAAATAGTACCCTTTTTTTGTAAACCAGAGCCGCAGATCGCGAACTTTCACAAAAATGATTTTTTACTATTAGTGTATTTTGCCACACTCAGCCTGTAATACCTAATTTATAACTAAAGTTAACAGTTCTTTTTTTCAAAAGAGACAAGCAAAAGAATTGATCAAGAAACCTTAAGAATTCAAATAAGATACTGCTGTTACTGGAAA
>JAAAKG020147540.1:0-10438 GCA_010014905.2 Druon quercuslanigerum
AGAGGTGTCTTTCAGGGCGACTCCATGAGCCCACTCCTCTTTTGCCTCACATTATTGCCACTATCTGTAGCACTTCGCCATTCCCAGGGGTACCTTTGTGCCGAATCTGCAAATCGAAAGCCCAAGGTGACTCATGTATTTTACACGGATGATCTTAAGATCTGTACTAAAAATAAATACCAGCTACATCTAGCTCTAGGGATTGTCAAACGATACGCTAAGGAAATAGGAATGGAATTTGGGTTAGAAAAGTGGGCCAAGGTTTTTTCGAAGCGAGGAAAATTTAATGGCATCTCTGAAGACCCTGAGCTCGTCGATAGAAGCGCTATACGACAGCTTTCCGCTGGATAGACTTACACGTACCTGGGAGTGCCACAGAGCCACATTCAGGATGTGACATCTATAAAGGATACTCTCCGAAGCAGATGTAAACAGCTCACCCGGCAGATTTGGTCTTCTGAACTGTCGGCGAGGAGCAAAGTATCTGCAACGGTCGAAAAAATTTTTGCTCGCATTTCAGGTATGAGCAGGCTCGCCCCGGCCTAATTTTTTCTACTACTTTTAAGTCTATTCATGGACCTGAGTGTAAGTGAGCTTACTCCAGTAAGGGTCTGTTGACCAAAGGCATGTTAAAGTATGGAAATTTAAAAACTATTAATTTTTCAAAAATTGCGATTTAAAAGTAGCATAAGCAGCATCTAAGAGAAGAAAAAAATGTTTGAAACATATAGATTGGTATATGATTTCAGGGTAAAATTTCCCGTAGAATAGACGTCTGCAATATAAGATGACGAAAAAATACGTTATGTCGTAAAAAAATGGTCATAAACATATTATAAAAATACGTAGATTTCAAATATATTACTTTTTAATCGCTAATTGGAAAATTAAGAATTTTTTATTCTAAATTTTTTTCCCATTTTCAGACAATGGACTCCTGAGAAAAAGGATGGCCTGGCCAAGCTCGCAGGTACTGCCCTAAAGGTAGGTCGTAGGGTAGTTTATACCCTACTCTAGGCAAGAGCGAGCCGACCACTGCCGTAAAGGGATAATTCCGACCGTATCCTGTGCGACAAAAATGTGACATTCCCTGCTATCTGAAAGGGAAAACGATACATAGAGGGGAAGCGAAAAGGAGAAAAATGTGTAGTTTGCAGGGGACAAGAGTTTTTGGGGAAGGCAGTTGCGAGTGTAATGGGAAAATCTATGCCAAGTACATTGCGATGCCTAAAATTCGAAAGAGATATTGGGTACGTTATGAAATACGAGGGAATAATATACGCTAAGCACTTTGCGGATATTTTGTCCGACAAAAGTGGTCGAGCGCGTTTCTCGTTACAAAATGTAAACTGTCAATATGCTTTACGTTAAGTCTTAACTTGTAAATATATCGAGGTAAACGAAGATGTCCAGACGGAGAAATCCGTAAACGACTGCATTACAGGTGATCGCCCCTCCCTCCCCCTTCATGCCTCTCTGATTTCTTGTATTGGATTAAAGCCCGACGCTCCTATATAACCTTACAACGAAACACTCCACAAACGGCTTTACATATTTCTTAGCTTGGATTTCATTCCAGAGAAAAGGTAACTAACATTATCTAATAGAATGTGTTTAAATACATTTTTTTTCTTTTGAAAAATCAGAAAGAGCACATGCGTTTTACCCAAAAGGGGTATTTGCATTGACAGAAATGTGTTCCCACAATAAAGTTCTTGGCGCACACGGTATTTCTTGAACATCTCCGTTCAAGCCAGACATTTATTACACACATATATTTTTAGTTTGGACGACAGTATAGTTACGCGTCAAAAGCTCAAGACTCTTTTGAAATCGGCATTAAAAGTCATTAAAAATGGCGAATCTAGTTTTTTATACTCGTGATGTTGCATACGACCCATCGCATACACCATCGCGTTTACCGTAACAACTATACATTATATTATTTATAATTAAAAGTCCAATGCAACTACTATCCTTCTTAGTTGAATTTCACAATAAATTTATAATTGACAAAATAATTCTTATTTTTAAATTTAGAGGAGAGTGGAGTATGGCGCCGGACTTTGAACGAAATCTCCTATATCACAGAAAAAAACTGGGGTTTCAATTAGAACCCATCTTTGATTTCAAAGGAGCTGAAAAAAAATGAACCATCCCGAGTAAAAATAATTCTTCTTGGCTAAGTCTTCATTCAAGACATAGCCAAGATGTAGTGAAGGCGTTTTTGTAAGACTCGCCCCTAGCCGCGAGCGAGACTTTATTTTTGACCTTAAGACGAAATTTGTCGTCTTCAAGCCGAACTCAAAGACGCCGACTTCGAGGGTCATCACTAATACGCTTTAAATCTTACAGAATGTCTATATTTTTTATCTCCATAGTATTTATTTTTTATGCATCAATAATTTTGTTTAGCATCAATAATTATGTTCCTTCGATGACAAATCTAAAAATGTTATCCATTTTTTCCTATCGCAAACAGTTCACTAGATACTTGTAGAAAATCACAGTTTTAATCTTTTTGCAGAAAATTTTATATGCATGTAGTTCTTGAGACTGACAGATTCCGAATTTTTAATGAGCGAATCATTTATTACAAAATTACAAGTTCTAACGGTCGTAAAATTTTAATTCTTAGCAGATGTCAACTGCTTGGCCCCAGCCTAGCTACTTAAATCTTGGAAATCTAAGATTTGACCCATGAAAATTTTAAAGCCCTAAGCGCTGCCTCTTTTTTTCCTTTGGCATTTTTGTAATCGAAGGTAAGCGAAACACCTCGTAGAATACTAAGAGCGAACTGAGAGTTTCTTCTATTAGATTCCAAGCGTGAATAAAATTAAAATAATATAAATAGTGCATGTCAATAAATATCAATAAAAGAAAAAAAGGAATTTTAATTTGTTTTTCATCTTGTTTCTAGTCACAATGGAACAGCGTTCCAGCAGATCCGCCAATGACGTGAGTCTGACATTTGAAAATTTTAAACCAGAATACGAAGACAGCGAGTCAGACGGAGACACTGAACGTGGAGAAAAGGAAAGCAGATATGATTCAAAAGAAGTGGTCGACGATCCGTAAGACACAATATCTGTGCACGCGTTACCGCAAACCAATGTGTGCAACACATGTCGAAATGGTACTGTACGTGTGCTCCAGTAGTGTACATTAACACTATTTCTTTATATTATTTTTTGACTATTTTCCAAATACTGTCTTCGTAATCAAATATGTGGATCAAAATATTTACGGGTGTCTTTATTTTAAATATTTTATTTCTTTCATTTGTTTCATTCATTTTATTTTATTTATTATTATAGTATTATTTTATTTATTATAATTATGAAATTTACAGTTATTGTCATTATTTTATTTTAGGCATGTACCTGAGACCCTACTGATTCCATTTCACTATAATTAAGCTTAAAAACCTTTATTTATTTGCATATATGAGAAAATTCGAGTGTTTGTGAAAATCGGTCACTTTCATGTCTTTCCGAAATTCAACTTTTTTGAGTGAATCAAATCGATATATTATTTTTTTGAGTAGTCGGTATCCTACCCTGCAAGGATTAGTGCATTTCTTCTCTTTACTCCGAAAATTTAAAAGATGAGATTTTTTGCGTACTATTGCATTTGCGACCAGTTTTAGTGACATGTTTTGTAAAAAATTTTATATCTTTTAATTAAATAATTTTTTGATTTGTTTTTACCATATTCTTGTCGGCTGGGAACTGATGTTTCACTTTCACTATTTATAATTTAAAAAATGTTGATTCCATTATTTGGTTAAAAATTCGTGTATTAAAAAGTCTTTAAGATCATTCTAACTTCACATAAATATTTATATTTATCTATTTGGATAAGAACTAAACTATTTTCTTAGATTTAAAATTTAAATTTTTATTGAAAATTTATATTTCAGAGAAAAAAATTGTACTATTTGGTATAAACCCCGTCATTAGGCTTAAATGTAGATTTAAAACGATTTCAACAGATTTCCCAAATTGTAAAAAAAATAATCTGGAAGACTTTCAGGCATTTTTAAAATTTGTGCAGGTTTTATTAAATATGGTAGATTCCTATAAAAATTAAAAAATGGGTTTTTATTTTAGAAAATTAATTTTAACGAACAGTTGAGAAGATTTCAAAAGATTTTCAAAATCTGAAACAAAAAATAAAAACTTTGAAGGTCAAAAAATGTAACTGTAACTGGCCAAAAATTTGCATTTGTTTATCTAATCTGTTCAGAAACATTCAAAATTGTTATAATTCACTCATTATTATTTAAGATATATTATTTTTAGTAAGGTTTGCAGTATTTGAAAAATTTAAGGGATCTACAGTTTACAACCTTGAAAATACGTAAAATTAAAATATTTTGTTACAAACACTACTTACAATAATGGTTATTCTTAAATTTTTAATTATTTTTTGAATAAACGTAATCCTTATATTAATGCATATTGAATAAGCCTAATTGTATAATATTTTGAATTTCACAGTCATAAGTTTAATGAACTTTAATCTGAAAATGTTAAAAAAGTGAAAAATATGTAAGATAGTAACATTACTAAATTTTTATATTAGTAACGTGTAAATTCTATATATTTCAAATTCTGTGAGTGTAAAACTGAATTTCTTTAAAATATTCAGATGGAAAAATTATTTTATTTTAAATTAAAATCACTAATAGCTCAATAATTTGAAATTTATAGAAAATGTTCCCAGGCGAAATATTCCAGATTGATACATCAAAAATTTCAGTCAAATCTCACATTTAAAACTTTAACAATGGTAGAATTTGTGAAGTTTTCAATTTTCAGTTTAAAAGTCTTCAAAACAATAAATTTAAATTCTTAAACTTGTAAAGTAGCATAATATATAAACAATCTATGAATGAGCATCGATAATACAATGCGGTTATAAATACAATAAATACTAATTTCAAGATCTCAGGTATGTCCTCCTCTAATCCGACGCGCGATATCCTGGGTGAAGGCAAGTGAGTGGTAGCAATGGTGCCCACTTCGACTTTTTGGTTGATCAATAACATCATTTTTACCTTGAACACACATGTATTCGAACTCTAATAAACATAAATTTATGTAGATAATTAAAGCCTAAAATACTACCGCAATTAAAATAGATGTAATTACTTGATAAAGATTATTTGCACGTTATGTAGCAAAGTTTTAAACATAAAGGCATATTCATACGCAAGAAGCTTTTTATCTTACGTCATCGGTCGATAACCGGAAATAGATCTCTAACTTACCAACCCTACTTTGCAAGGGATTAGTTTGTGAATTCGTCTTCATGTGTTTCCTTTTCCTTTATCGATTAGAACTTAAGTTCTAAATGATACACCAACTTTTATTTGCGCCACAACTTTAGTGAGCACCCAGTTTTTTGTGTGTAAATTATAATTAAATTGTTAATTTTCATGTCTGCAATTTTTAATGCGAGGCTTACACTATCAAGTAACCTGCCATTACTCTAATCCGTTTTTAACTACGTCATTATTTGACATTAGGTAATTCTAGGTTAACGCATTACGGCCAGCATGCCCCATATTATGGGGCACGGTGGCTGTCATAATAATGTCGGTTTACTTCAAGAATACAAACCATTCTGCACAAAAATGGTACAGTATAATAATTCTTAAGGCTGTTGGAATGGGGCGCATAAAAATGGAGAAATGTGCGACACACTCCAAACTTACTAACGGAACACGACCATTCCGTTTTGAGGTTTTAAAAATAGTAGTAGCGCTTACTATCTGCTGGTTTTTCGTGAAAAAATCCTGTAACTGCGAAAAAATGAAAGTAAAGTGGTGAAGCAACGACATGAATTAAGCAGGAAGCCGACTAACAGCTGTTGGCGCTGAAAGCTCCGCCGTACTTGATGGTACTGTGGGGACAGACCACCTTCCCGTGACGCACCTGCTCAACACTAAATTGTACGCGCCCGCGAGAGAAGCAGGGGAGCAACCAGTCTGCGTCACGCACGTGGTCGTCTCCGCGATTGCGCGGCTGCGCAATGCCTCTAGCCACTGTGTGGAACGAGAAAGGCATTCGGTCACGACTACACCTAGAGGTTAGATCTCGCGCGTGTTCGTCTCCTCGCCGGCTCTAATGGCGACGCGGTTGTAAGTGTCGGTGATGCTGTACCAAATAAAGATGAACTTATAATCAAGGGATTACAGACGTGTTTTATTGGTCTTTTGAGGCCTGTTGAGTGGGGTCTTTGTTATGGGGATTAACTTGCGCTTTTACCACGACCAAATCCCATAGTACGACCAAAAATGCACTATCGGTAGAAATCGCATTTGTCTTGACAGGAATTTTAAATTAGAATAAAAAATGCAATTTGTGTTTTTCTTTATGTAGTTGTTTATTGACATATCTTACTTGGTCGCGGAATAGGAAAAGTGTGAATAGCGATAATAGGATGCCACTGTGAACTCTCTGATAATAATTGATAATAATTTTGCAAATCAAAAAAATATGTATTAAGCAGCCACCAACTGTCGTCCCTGTCTATAGACAAAATAAAAAGAGTGTTCTGTTACGACTCTCCACGCCCATGTAAGGCTAGACGACTATGCAAGACTAGCCCTTTCGTTAATAAACGTTCATCGATTGATTCACAATATTTAGCCAAGGTTGTTGCACCTTCGTTATTAAACCGTGAATTTAAATTAGAAAATATTCTGGCTAAACGGCTGACGTCGCCATGGACTATACGCGTACGCGAGTAATTTCATGTACCAAACGATATATATTTTGAATAACGTGACGCGACATAACAGCCGACAACCGTTAACATTGGTAGGAAAGTAAATAAATTAGGTAGATACTAACACACACTCCAAAAAAGAAGGCAACTATGGCGGACAAAATTACGAAAACCACACCTGCAGAGACCAAGAGTTCCCGAGAAAATCAAGTTACAATCACTTCAACAATAACAAATAATTCCGAATCACAACTGACAACAACAAACGCAGAAATATTTAAAATGTTACAAAAATTATTAGACGGGTGACTAATATGGAACTTACAATAAATAGCCGTAAGAAACAAATACGTACGGTTGGGGCAGGAAAGAGCAACAACTCAAAATTAAACGCAAAATAGAATAGCATTAAAAGAAACTATCCCTGCAAGGGGCGCGATTAAATTAATTGAAAAATTTAATGGACAAGACGATATGGAATTTGAATCCTTCATCGCTCTTGTGAAGAGAATTGAAGCACAGGGCACAAATCCAGGAGTTTTATTGGACTGGATCATTGCAGAGAAAATCGAGGGAGAAACTGAGAAAGCTATTCGCTTTTTATCGATAAAAAAATATGATGATCTTTTTAAAGCCCTTAGAACTAATTTTGGAAACAAAAAAGAAGCAAGGGCACATTATCATAGAAGACATTCCCTACTTTCCAAATTCTATTTACTGGATTGTTGACTTACAAGTTTAAATTCCTATCAGTAACGAAACAGAAATGGACTTAAGACTAAGTGACGAAGAGATAAACCATAAATATATGAATCTTATCCTGACACGAGAGGAGCGCATAACCTAAATTACGCAGAATGAAATAAATGGTAGATTGAAATTGTTGAATGAAAATTTGAGGCTCGAACATATCTCAAATGTTCACAGAGCTCACATACAGAAGAGAGCTATCTCATATCACGACATTTTCACACTACAAGGAGATCCATTACCATACACAAGCCTAGCGTCACACAAAATAGTTTTGAAGGATGAAGCTAACATTAATATACGTCAAGCTCAACATCCATAATGTCACAAGAAAGAGATTTCTAATCAAGTAAAGAAATGGTAACTAAAAGGATAAAAGAAGCTGCGGACTCCCCATTCAACTCACCACTCTAGGTAGTCCCGAAAAAACGCGATGCATCCGGAAAACAGGAGTGGAGGATTGTCATTGACTTCAGGAAGTTGAACGAGAAAACGAATCAAGATGCCGACCCACTTCCGATAATCGACGAAATCTTGGACCAACTCGGAAAAGCAAATTTTTTTCTAGCTTTTGATTTGAGCTCAGGATTTCATCAAATTTCCATGCATGAGGACTCAAAAAATACACTGGGTTTTCTACAAAAGAGGGACATTTTCACTACAATCGCCTACCGATGGGACTCAAGAATTTGCCGGCAAAATTCCTAAGAATGATGGACGCAGCATTAAGAGGACTAATCGGAAAAATATGCTTTGATTACCTAGACGACATTGTGGTCTCTGGAAGTACACTTCAAGAATACAATGAATATCTGATTATCCTATTTGAACGCTCATGGGGTACCGGACTTAAACTTTGACAGAACAAATGTGAATTTCTTCGGCCAGAACTAGAATACGTAGGGCATGTGATCACAGTAAATGGAGTAAAGCTAAACCCCTATAAATTATCAGCTGTCCAAAAATTTAAAAGACCCGAGAAACAAAAAGAAGTCATGTCCTTCTTAGGCTAAACCACTAACTAAATTGACAAAGAAAAATCAACCCTTCAACTGGACATCGATTTGCGAAACAAGTTTCAAGTCACCGAAAGATGCTCTTTGCGCAGCACCCATCCTAAGGTATTCAGACTTTAAGGACACATTCACGTTGACTACTGATGCAAGCAAGGTCGGGCTGTAGGAAATTCTATCTTAACAGGGACACCCAGTTTGCTACATCTCGAGAACACTAAATGATCCTGAGCGAAACTTCACCACTACCGAAAAAGAACTTCTAGCAATCGTCTGGGCAGTTAAGCGCCTTTATCAATATCTTCTCGGTGCGAATTCGTGATACCAACAGACCACCAGGCTTTGATATAGCTTTTCAGCGGGAAAGACCCTTCTTCTAGGTTAACGAGATGAAGCTTTCAATTAGAAGCGTACATGTACATGGTCGTGCACAAAAAAGGGAAGAAAAATACGGCAGCTGACTTACTTTCGCGAATGCATCTGATTCAAGGTAAAAATCTTCCAGAAAAATCGCAGGAGAATGCAGAAATCGATCAGGTAGATAACCCTCAAGAAGTCGATGGAAACACAACACTAACGACAAGTGTAGATAACGATTTGATTTCTGAAAGATTATGAAATCATGAACTGAAAGATGAAACAGCAATTCTCAACGAGTACGCCAACTGGAAAAAGAAACGTCTGCCTAATAAGTTGAATATCAAACCGGTAATTAACGGAAAGAATCGGATTAAAATAAGCAAGCAAAATATTTTCTCTTTGCTAAGAATTTAACTACCAGAATACAACGAAGAGGAATGGGTGAAACTTCTCTACACCAAAATTAAAGACTTCACCAGAAACAAAGCCTTAAGTATATTTAAATTTCACATTAAGGATCCCTTAATTAACATCACAGAACGAGTCCGCATCGGATATATGTTAAATTTCTTACTTCAGAACAAATTCACAGAGCACGTATTTTTTCTGTGCGAGCCACCTGATAAACAATTAAATGTAGAGGAGAAGCAAAATCTATTGAGCGAAGTACACGGAAATTTGGCTGCAGGTCACTTCGGCGAAAACAAAGCTATCAAGAGCTTACGTAAACAAACATTTTGGGAAAATATGGAGAAAGACGCAATTGACTTTGTTAAAAGATGTCAAGTAAGCCAAGGTGAAAAACTCGCTCGGATTTGTCCCAAAGTTGAAGCAATCATCCCAGAAATGCCAACGCAACCAAATGACAAGATCAGAATGGACATAGTCGGTCCATTACCGGAAACAACGTGTGGGAACAAATACATCTTATCCATTCAGGACGAGCTGACAAAATCTAAATATAAAATAATAAATATTTTTCAAAAAATTGAAGGTAATTCCTGAAGTAAATTTCAACGAGGAATTCAATCGTGACCTTCATTTTGACCTTGAAGTTGACCTTAATGGCTTTTTTACATCTGCAATCGATAGAGCGTAAAATTATACGTTCAGGTACGTACCCAAGTCATAGGTCAATTGTAACTTTCAAGGTCAGTTAGAGGTTATTTGAAATGAACAAAGTTTTCCAAAAGATCAGTGCAATTCCTGAAGTAAATTTCAACGAGGAATTCATTGGTGAGCTCTGTATTGATCTTAGTTACAGCGTTTTGAATATTGTAAAATCATGAGGAACTTTTGCGCTAAGAGTTCCAGGTGTGCTGGTGAGAGTTCTGTTCCTGTTCGAAGAGTTATACAGTCCTATACCGTTTTTCGATACCTAAGTCAATACCTAAAGCGATACCATAAGTCCTATACCGTTGTTCCATACGAATATTACGAATCGAAACTAAATTTACGTATTAGGAGTACATAGTTACTATCTTTCGCTAAAAGATTATCATGGCGCAAGCTAAACTTTCGGAACGAGAGAGGGTATCTGTATTAATCATGCGTGGTTGGGGAGATCGAGTTCGATC
>JAAAKG020147541.1:0-10438 GCA_010014905.2 Druon quercuslanigerum
AAACAAATCCAACGTTGGTTTCGTCAAAGTCGGGGATTGGACGAGAAGAGTTTTCACTCTAGTGGAAAGGACCCAGCAAAGAAAAATTATATTAAAGATTTTAATTTCGAGACGAAATATTAAAATAAAATTTCAAATAAATTTAGTTTTCCCGCCAATAATTAGGAACCGTCACAACTGCAGATTTTTTCGCCATCTATCGGAAATGGCCGAACTAAAGAAAAAAACATTTGAAATGAGTTCTATTGGAGTCTCAGTTCTAAAGGATGACAACTTTTCCTTAAGCCGTAACATTACCGAGCAAAGATAAATGTTAGAAGCTGACAATATTTTGCAGCTGAATGAGTTTCGTAATTTATCACGGAACATATTAAATATTTTTAAAAATTGCAAAAAAAGTTGCAAATTTTATATTTGTTAACTTAATTTATTTCTAATTTATGGATTTTATAGGCGCAAAATAGAATAATTTTCAATTAATAAAAAATCACAAGAACATTTTTCGAAAAAATCTCTAAGTTCCGGCCTTGAAGAACTAATTTCTTATAAAAATCCTAAAGTAATTTTCTAAATTGTTTGTCGAGTATTTTATCGACTACTTTTGTAAGAAGGTTTTAATTGTTTAAACCAATAATAATCGTTCAATTTTTTTTCTAAAAAATATTTACGTTTAAATGTAGAGATAATTTTTGTGGCCATTTGAACAAAAATAGGAGACGAGAAAAAATATGATTTCGTAAAATAAGGATTGCATGTGTTTCAAAACAGCGATAAATAGAACAGTTTAATAAAGAAATGCGATTTTGTGAAATTGTCCACTTTATTGAAACAGTGAACCAGGCCATGTTGTAAAAATTTAATCATACTACGTCAGCTCTATCAAAATAAAGTATTTACATATTATTGTAACATTTTCAACTCAGGCAATGTTCAGAGTTGTTTAAGTAGGTTACGTCAGCTCTACAAATATAATGTATTGCGAGTTTATTGCTAAAATATACGATAAAGATAATTATTTACAGACAAAATGTGTGCTAGTTTGGCGTTTAGAGACTCCAAACTGTAGTTTTATGCTAATATTTTGAAAACATATTGCAAAAAAGTCCAAATTAAAATTATATGTCAAATTATGAATGGCATTGCAAGGGCAATAATTGTAAAATGTTCTTAAAACGTTACGCACATTTTACGTCAAACTTTAACGTTTCTTTAATGTTTCAATATGCATTATCAATAATACAATATTTAGTTAAATTTTATATTAAAAATATATATTGAAAGCGATGCGTCCTCTTACGCAACCCAGCGAATTATTTTTCTACTCCCCTCCCGCCACAAAGCAGTTATATATTTTCAGAATAATGTGGCCATTCAAAGTATTCACTATCTTTCAAAATAAATAAGATAACTACTTTTAATTATATTCCACTCGGCATTAATTACCCTTTTCAGGAAATTCTTCATGACACTGCCTCCTCTAATTTGTGATAATGAGGATCACTATTTCAACTCTTTTTATAACCTCAGCATTTTTCCTTTATTCTATTGGTAAGTGAAATATATTAGATAAATCAATAATTAATGCCAAAATATTAATGATTTTTTCTAGTATGGACTACAGCAACAAAGCGCGCGCTTCACAAGTTTTTCCCTTGCATAATTTTCGTATAATTTTTTATCGCAATCTTTAACCATACTTTTATAATATGAGTGCAAGGAAAAATTACAATTAAATTACTGTACAATAATGTCATAATTTTTCAGAGTAATTTACGAATTCTACTTAAGGAAGTCTGCCTGCGGCGTGGCTAGTTGGGACAACTTCAAATAAAAATTTTTTTTGATAAAAATCTTGAATGTAGGGTTAGAACAAGTTATGCAACAAAATCTTAAAGCTCTTGATATGCTCTATTGATGCTCATTTTCGTTTTGAATATAACAAAAATATTTGAGGAAGATTTAACGATTTTGTTAAATGCAAGATTTTGATATCAAATTACGCTGGTACGAGGCCCTCCAAGCCTCAATGTATTTTCTTGAAATAAAGTTTTGGGTACGAAGTACCAGTAAATGTCCGCCGAGGGTGCCAGTTGGCGTTAACACAAATGTGAATGTTGTCAGTGATAAGCGCCGAACGTATGTTGGGTCGTGTGGTTTTTTGGAATTTGCCGATGTGTATTTTTAGGTTATTATTTATAATAACTTGAAAATAATAATTTCTATAAGACAAAATACTCTCTGAGACTTTTGGGTAGCAAATTTATGAAAATTAAACCAGAGGGGAAAAAGAGTGCATTCGAAAAAGATGTTTAAGAAATTGTGGATTTGACAAATCGTAACACGTCGAAACTTCCTGACTCTTTGAAACGAAGTTCATTTGTAGGGAATACAATTCCATTTGCAAAAAATCGTAATGTGTGTGTCTTATCATTGACGACACTTTTGCTTGTGTTTCGAACAACTTTTTTGCCCCTACCGGACATTTACTGGTACTTCCTACCCAATTCGTAAAGAAACTTTGTTGCACAAAAATGCACTGAAGCTTGGGGGGCCTAGTTGGTACATTACGCATTAGGAGCTTCGACCACTGTACAATAGATGGCGCCGACATGTTCAATATTGTAGGAAGTAAACTTCTCACCGGAAAACACAACACTGATCTACAGTTCTCCTAGCACCGTCCTCTGCATTTATTATTTTCATTCCTTAGTCACTTTGCAAACAATGTACTTCTATTAGTTTAAGGAAAATTTAGTAGTTGCAAACAAAAACACGTCCTTTCTAAAACAGGATCATGTAAATTTTATGAGTCTTTCGTTCGGAAGCTAAAAAATATCTGCCCGCTTAGCCAATTTGAAGCACACTTGGGGGTAATTTGCTCTTGAAAAAGATGTGTCGAAAGTTACTAAAGCTACAACTGATTGGTACAGTGTAGAGTCATCGATGCCTATTGGTATAAATTCAGAAAAAACAAAAAAAAGGGTGTTAACCTGGTGGCTCTTCTTGGGCTAGTCGAAGAAACTGTGCCATAAATTTGTCTAAGGAAGGTCGGAGACTAAATCCTTAAGTCGTGTCATGGAAGCGTGCCTGAACAATAAAAGCATCAAACTCCAAATTAGAAACCATTTAATAAAGACGGTTCAATATTGACTTAGTTACTCGAACGCAAATGAAAAATAAGTTATTATTAAAAATTATGAAAGTTAATTATTACGACGTAAAATATTAGTTTTAAGACTAACTTTGTCCTAACTAGCCTCGTGACTCAAGTGGCCACGTTATCCCCTGCATACGGTTTATTTTTTAAAAAACACTGAAATAACCAATATGAAAAATTTATATATTATTCAACTTTATAGATTTTTATTGCATTTGTACAGAATCAAGTTCTCATGGATCTGGGAGCAGCGGAAGTTCTGAAAATGCACGTTTTCAATCTTATCCTCTGAACTTTATACCAGGACTCACGACTCCTCCAGGTGAACAGTTAAGGCACCGTAATCAAATTATTGCAGTAAACCAAAATAGAGCTATTGTTCCATACTTGCATTTGGATTCATTCACTGTACTAAAGCCAACAGGAAGGAATTCTCAAAATGATCGAGTAGTGTTCGAGCCTGTCCACGTATCCGAGGATGAGTGGCTAGTGCTTGTCGCTGCCTATGGCAGGGCTGCAAACGTAAGTACACTGTAGAAACTAGACTGGGGGGAGGGGGGGGGGGGTACACAAAATAAGAAACTGGACGTTCAAACGAGTCAAGATGCTTAAAATGCTTAAAATGTTTATTTATCCGGTAGAAACTTTTTTAACAAAATTTTAATCAGACATATTACTAAGGGCTTAAATTTGAACAAATCGAAGATTTTTATTTGAATGGAGTAAAAGTAGCGCAAGAACGAATAAAATTCCCTGCTGGATTTAAAAAAAATTTCGAACTTTTTAATTATCACCTCAAAGCTTTGATCGGTTATCCAAAAAATCCTATAGTTCTTAGTCTAATAAAAAACTACGATTTTTTCACACTGACATTTGAAATTGTTGGCATGACCAGTACCAGTATTGCTAAAAATCACTGCTGACTTTGAAACGAGATGGCTCGTTCCAAAAATAGCGAGAAACTTTCCAGAATGGATCTCGTAGAGATATATTTGACGTTTTGAAGAGAATGTACGGCGTAAACAATATAAGGATTTTTGAATTGTGTGATTCAATCTCCGGAAAATGGCTTTAAAGAATGTGTACACATACTTAGTTATTATAAGATCAGGGTTCCTACGCGGGAGGCGAGACCGTTGGAGATGAAAGTTTCCCCTCTGTATACTTTTTCAGAACTACCAATCTTTGTAGAATGTTAGAGGAATAATGTTGACGGAGCAGATGTAGCGATCCAAAAAGAACAGGCTTTTGCATCTGTCTTGTGATGGACTGAGCCTGATGCTAAAGGCAGCTGATTATGAGAACCACAAGATGGACTTTGTGGCTTTGGTACACCTTGCTCAGCCTAATCAGAAGAGCTGTATATTTCGGCTGTTTTTCTTCCTCCTTTGCCAATAGGAACCTAACTACAACTAAGGGTGATACCAATTTATGTGGAACCGTTGACTCATGATATCCCCAGGGAGGTATTTTATCATCTGGTTGTGGATGAACTCCTTCATCTGCTCACGAGTCAAGGCCACCACGTTATAGGCTATGCGGACGATATATTGGTTATTGTCCGAGGTCAGCAACTAGATGTGCTCTTCGGAGTAATGCAGCAAGCACTCAGAATAGTAGATTCTTGGTGCAAGAAGACTAGACTATCAGTTAATCCGTGCCAGACGGACGCAGTTGTATTCACCAGAAGGTATCAGTGGAGAATCACGAGTACACTGAAACTGGCAGGACAACAACTAAAAATCAAAGGACAGGCTAAATATCTAGGAGTTATCCTAGATAAGAAGCTGTCATGGAACGAGCACCTGGAAAACAAGTGCAAGAAGCTAATAGCGACTCACTGGCTCTGTAGGAGAGCCATAGGGAAAAGCTGGGCCTTGAAGCCGGAGACACTTATGTGGATCTACACAGCGATCCTGCGACATAGGCTTACCTATGCAGCGGTGGTCTGGTGGAGCAGGGTCGAACTATCTAATGTGAAGGCTCGAAGTCGACACCCACAATGGCTCTGGGGGCACTCACAGGTTTGGAGCCCCTCCATCTGACCATCAAGGCCGTGGCTGCGAAGGGGCCTGGAGGTTAAATATGGTAAATGATAGCAGTATCTCGACCATAGTGCGGATACCGCACAGCATGCTCTCGTATTACCCTATCCACAAGAGTGAAATGTCTTCACGGTGAGGCACACCTGCCTAGTGATGGAGACAACTGGTTCACAGATGGCTCCAAGAACAGGGAGAATGCAGGAGCTAGCATATATCGTAGAAGGAATGGAATAGGTTTCTCAATTGCGATAAGGTCCTATTCCACAGTTCCACAATCTGTGATTCTGACCATACTCCTGTGCGCCTATAAGACAGAGGACTATGGCAATAAAAGAAACATTCGTATCTGCTCAGATTCCTGTCATGGCCCTGAATGGAACAACGACTATGTCACTAATAGTCTGGGAGTGCTTTGAGGCACTTAATAGGCTGTCGACAGACAACCGAGTCACTCTGCTTTGGATACAGTGGAATCAAGGGCAATGAGAAATCGGATAGGCTAGCTAAACTAGCAGCAATACAAAATCTTACTGGACCTAAGCCAGTTGTTCACATTTCCAGTAGGTTAGTTACTGAAGATATTAACAGTTGGCTGACCATGGAACATCAAAACGAGTGGAGTTCTGTCTCTGGCTGCACCGAGCGACGGAATTACTCAAGCTCGGGAGAAAGGAAGTCAAAGTCCTAACAGAAATGTTTACAGGACACGGAAATCTCCGATACCACAGACATAAGGTAGGGCTTGAAGAAAGTCCACTCTGTCGACTGTGCGGAGAGGATACTGCGACGTCTACTCATATCCTCTGTCACTGCCCTGCGATTGCGGTTGAGGGTTCATCATGAACGAGAGCTGCCTTACTTCGATAACATATTCGGCAATAGAGTCGAGAAATAGATTATACTGAGTGGTCGAATTTCTCTTATCTATTTACGTATTTGAATGATAATAAGACAGAAATACTGTATGTCGTAAAGCTTCATCATTTAAAGAGCAGTTTTTTGATAGAATTTGCTCAGTTACTCAAGAACATCTAGGTACAACAAGAGAATTCTTATGAATTTTCACTTGGCTCTCTTGTTTTCTTTAAAGCCTTCCAAGAAAGAAACAGCTGATAATCTAAAAGGGTTATTGAATAAAGCTGGCTTCGAAGCAACTAGCGAATCGTCTGCTGCAATAATTCAATCATCTTAGAAAAATCAAGCACAACAAGGAACTTCTAAAAACAACTTCCGAGCCATTACTGCAACTCAGCGCAGGGAATTTTCTGCCAAGAATAAAATTTGCTTCTATTAGTGAAGTCAGCATTGTTGAATCTGTCCATTCTATGAGCAAAATTATTATACCATGCTTGTTTCACAGACTATGAACTTCATTAAATAGACAATAAGCAATGGGGAGGTTAATGAACAGCTCTCAGCTGGCAGTTATCAAGGAATCTGCATGGATGGTCATCGCCGGAGCTGATTGCTTGGATAAGCTATCACTCTTCAGAATCGACTTCAGCAATTCCTCACGTCAGCAAAGTTTCCCGCTTTGAAAATGAACGTGTAACGTTCGGACTTATTTCTGACGATACAAATCTCAGAAATCGCACCATATGCTAGGTTTTTACTGGGTTCCTGAGCAAGATATTTTTATCTTTAAGTTGGAAGAACCAACTACTTTGGGATCCATTGATATGGCTGAGTCAGGTGATAGTGACATCCAAACTAATCATTCAGACTCTTTGGGTTTTGAAGATACTCGAAAGTCGCGGTTAGGCTGATTCTTCAAGATATTTCTAGAATTCAAGTTCCACGTTGGATTCAATTCCGTTCTCTCAGCGACTTATGAGATGCATGGATTTTGTGAAACTTTAGAGAGAGAGCCCATGCTGGATTGATCGACTTATTGTCAATTTCAGTATCTAAAAATCGTCTAGATGCCTTTGAACCTCGCAACCATAGCTAACTTCTTCGAAAAAGGGTGAGCGCACCATCATATTGGATGTTCTAGTTTATCTTTAAAGTTACTCAACTGTAACTTTTATATGAATCTTACCTGTACAGAATGGTCGCTACGATTTATTCTACATTCCTGTCAGTCGTCTCAATTTGCTCCAGAAATCCTGTCTCCTTCAGAACTTAAATCAGCTTTTTTGGGATGTATTCGTCATAAACCAGTGTAATTATTCTTTAGCTGAATTCAAGACATTAGACACAAAGACTCCTCTCTCTTCTAAATGAATATTGCGTTCTTTGAATCAAGGCCTCGATTCCACTCAATCGCTTTGCGGGGTAGGTCAACTCACGCATTCATGCCATGTCACCTGGAAATAGTATTATAGGATCCTGTGAGGTCGCATAGTATTTCGAGCATTTATTCACGGATGCCTACCATGTCTCCGAAATCGAGCTGTGATGAGATATCAGCTTACGATAGACTTACCAGACATTCCGAGAAGGCACATAAGTCCTAAAATTGTTCTACAGACGTATTTTGGTATACTTCTTGAGGAGGTTCTAAGACTTTTTCAAAGTTATGAAAAGATTCAAAGGACGACTTAAGGCCGTCAAAGTACATAAGATAGAGATACGTTTTAAGGACTTCTTTAGGATGTCTCGGTGCTCACAAGATTCGTTTTATACCTGCACGAGAATTTTGTATTCAGGTTAGAATATGCCTTTCCTCTCTATCTTCGAACGATGTAATGTCCTGGGCAATCATTATAGAAGGGCTATATCGTCCTTATTTATTATTTATGTATGTAACTTCCTTACCACTATCCTTACCAAAAAAAGTAACTAGTCACGACTGGAATCCCACCAATGGTCGCATTTTCGTACTACTCGAGACAATTTTTCTGATTCATATTATAATGCTGGAAATTTGATAAAAAATAATACTTTTTTAGCGTCCCTGGGTACTTGACAGTGCTATAAACACGTTAATGGAGTTGCATCTGTCTAAAGTTGATGCTCAACGTGAGACTCAACGAGCCGCTGACCCTGAGGCTCAAACGACTGATCAACATCAGACTCAATTGGCTGCTTATCGGGCCTCTAAACAGAATCGGCGTAATAGACCCCAGATAAATTCAAATGCTCAAGGTGACTCAATCGATCTACAACGGGCTCGACTTAATATTAACTCCCAGCCACAGATATCAGCGGTTAATTCTGGTTTTGAATCTAGTGCTAGTGAATATCAGGGCACACCCAGGCCTTTGACAATGATGGAAATACGAACCTTGCTAAATAATTCTAAAAAAAACTGAGATACTAGAAAATAATGTTACATTATCATAATGGTAGTATTCGTGTTGTATACAGTCTGTACAGAATAAGCAACAAAAGGGCTTCACGCTAAGTTAAAAATTGAATAGATAATATCTCTTAAATTAATAGTGATTTTAAGTACAGCTCCCTAAATTCGTTTCAGATTCCTTAATGGTTCAAGACGATTTATAAACTTCAATAATGGAACGAAAATTTTAAACCTGTTTCCGACGAAACAAAGTGTCTGATGGTTTGTCGTTCAAAAGTATACTATGAAGATCAGATACAAATTAGATTTATTTGGTACGAATGAAAAGATTACATTGATAAGGATGCACTTGACTCCTTTACTAACCCTGCATCTTATTTTTCATTTTATAAACTTTAAAATTTAATACTTCATTATTAAAAGATGTTGAATATGAAAATTGCTTAAATCTTTATATTGAGCATATAAATAAATCCCTCACGGAGAGCGATGAAGTAAACCAAATAATGTTTCAAATCATAAAAAATCACCGAAAGTTGTTTTTAGATGTAAGAAGAAAAAACTATTTTGAATCGATTTAAAATCGATTCAGAAAATTTGAGAGCTTAAACTCTGAAGCTTCATGAGACGCATTTTCTAAGAAGCAATTAAAAACATAACACGCAACAATACATTATATATATTGTGCTATATATGTTTTTATTAAAAATTTAAATAGACTAATTAAAAAAATTATTATGTTGCACATTGTTGGTCATGTATTAAGATTTTTGTAGTTCACAACCCATATCAAATTATACATCAAACCGAAGCGAATTTAGCGATCTGTATTTAAATCGCTTATCTCTATTAATTTTAAAGATATTCTCTATTGCAGGTATAACAACTAGAACATCGTAGAATTAGGATCGTTGTAGAATATCAGTTTGACTTTCGACCTCCTTAGAATTTCAGAATGTATAATTTTGCACTAAAACAAAAATGATTCACTTTTTGTGATTTATATCCAAGGATCTGTGTGCGACAAAATTCTTTATTTAAAAATTGAGGAGAAATAGTTATATTTTCAGTTATTATTTTTCACTGCCAACCAGTAAACGGTTTTTGTCCTGAGGTCTTTCGAATAAAGAAATTTCTTTTATTAGCCTAAACTAATTTACTTATTACTCTCATTGACATTGTGATACCAAGGTATATCTAAGGTATGCATGTATCACCAAAAATGAATAAAATATAAGATGGAATTTTTTTTCAGCTACAAATTTTATGTAAGTGATATTTCATCTCAACCTAAAATAACACTAAGGACAGAGAGTTAAAGGAAGGTGTATTGGACTGCATCTATAAAGGGTTCATATACATTGATTAGAATTTCCTTATTTGTGTCCAATAAAACTAATGTGAAGGATATTCTGTGTGATTTTTCAGCAATAAACTTATGTCTTTTTGACTTGTTTACATCAATTTAATTAAACAAAGGTTGAAGGAAAACCGCTGAAATATTTTATCTTTAAGAAAGACTGTTTAGAAATTCGATTATCTTGCATCGATAAAATTTTAGCATAAGATGGTCGTAATTAATTTGAACAATATGCTAAATAGTTTCTCCAGAAATAATTCAAGTTTGATTGCATGGCCAGGTTTAGTAATGCCAAATTATTTTTACGGCGATATAAGATTCCTCATAAAATTCATTCAGGAGTTTGATAATTTTACAGACAGCATCTAAATTGTCCACTTTTTTTAAGGGAGACTGTAGGTGACGGAAAGCAAAAATAATCTAAGTCGACAAACAGGAGAAAAAAGTTGACACCTTTACGTATTAGGCTTAAATTTTACCAAAGCAATAATACAAAAATATTATAAGGGGAACTTCGGGTCTTTCCTTAGCCTAAAACTATGGCCTATTGTCAATGGAAGCTTCTAATGTGTCCCCTAAGGGTTTACATTTTTTCTTTCACCTTCTTCCTATTCCTTAACACACCTCCC
>JAAAKG020147542.1:0-32289 GCA_010014905.2 Druon quercuslanigerum
GGAGTTTGACGTTTCGCTTGATTGGTTGACTTTTTTTTACTTGCGCGTGGCGGGACCATGGCTTTTTGGATCATGAGTAAAATGAAGAACAATTGAATTTCTTCGATCGTAGCGCCATCTATCGCGAAACGAGAAAAATGTTATAGACAAATCGTACGCATTTTTATCCAAAGAATCCGAATATGCAATAAAAAATAAGGGTTCCCAATTTAAGATTTCGAACCTGCCCCAACCCCCAGGGGGGCGGTGTGGGGGAACCGATTTGAACATCAGTGTATGTACTCCTCAGAGTGATTAAATTTTTACTCATAACATTTTTTCATAGAGTGTCTATTTCTCGAGATATTAGAATGTTTCAAGTTTCTTTAGTTTCATTTTTAGTCCAGGTCATCGCTGTTTTTTCTTCACTTCATTTATATTTTATAAATGTAATTAAATTTTTAATTTTCATTTGTATGAAATTCATTTACGGTTCAAAAGTAAAACCCAACAAATTGTTTATGAGATAGAACGCTGGTTATTTCTTATATCTATGTATATTTATTTTATAATAAGTAACAGAAGAAAATTCAAACCTCAAAGAAAATTTTTCTAATAAAAACTTCTTTAAAATTGTCATAAAAATGATATTTTTTAAATTTTGAAATCTCTAAGAAAATTATTGTTTAAGTTTGAATTAGATAAGCAAAATATCATTTTTAACCTAAAAAAAAATATTAACTTAACGTTATTATCTTTTATAATTAAATAAATACAATTTGAAATTTCTTTCATTCTTCAAACAGTAAACAATGGTGCGCTGAATAGAGCATTCTCATGAAGCCATTAAAATTTAAAGTGCCGAACCACCGAGGTTATAGCAATACGGGAAAATACATTGCCAGTGCAGGTATGACATATGTCGGAGACCTTTTTTAAAATAAAAGAAGTAAAATGATGGAATATTTTTTCGTATTAGGATCTAATAAACACAGTGTTGTGCACACAGGCACAAGATTTTTGCGGATTCCAAGAGGCATAACTGATGAAAATCAAAAGTTCGTGGGAAAATCTCGTCTTGGACCTAGTGATCTGTCAACAAGTGAACTTATTATATTGTAAAAGAAAGAAGAAAGAAGAAAAAATGTCCGGATTTGCGAGGAGCATTTTATGAGTGGTAAGTAAGAAATGTATGCGTGTAGTTTGTGAAGTTATGTTTGTGAGGCTTTTGAAAATTTGATCAATTTTTCATGCATTTCATTATGATAAAAGAGATATTTCGGGTTTCAATCATGTAAAAAACTACGAATTTTGCCGACGTTTCGTAAACATTGCAGTTCACTTCTTCAGGGCTGACTTAAAAAACTGAGGTATCAGGTTAAGTTGTTCTTATGTATACTCTCTACGATGCTTGTGATTGGCTAGAGCGGCCCGCAATGGAGACAGGATGCACCTGATTGGCCAATCAAGTCTTATTTAAAAAATCCGGGAGGACGGAAAGCCACATCGAATTGGTATTATAACCGTTGTCCCTATTGATATTATTGGGTTGTTTTATGAAACAAAATGTTATGTCCTGTTTCGATATGATGTTCAGCTAGTGCTGATTGCGTGAAATTTTTTAGCCTGACTAACCTTACCTTTACCTTGACTTACACGATTGAAACACGATTGAAACCCGAAATATCTTTATAATTATATTTGAAAATTCATTTCCTTGGTTAAAAATATAATTATTTTATTTGAAAATTTTTTTTGGTGAAAATTGAATATTTAACTGTACATATAACTTTTTCACTTTGGGTTTAAAGTGTATCTCTTTTTGGTTAAAAATTCCCGTATTTTGTTGAAAAAATTGTCTCTTTTGGTAGAAAATTGATCTTCACCAGGGAAAATGAAAAATTTGTTCGCATATGGTAGAGGTTTTTTAATTTGGTATTTTTTGCTTTTTTGTACCAAGAAAAATCTTGAATTTTCGTACGGTTTTTTGAGACGTACATTTTCGGTATTTCTCATGGAAAAATATTTTTTTTTTAGATTTTTGTAAAAATATCACTTCTTTACATTAAACTGGAATAGAAGGATGCAATGTTAGAACTTTTTAATAATATCACTTGAGTTTTTTAATCCTGCGAGCAGATCGCTCTTGCAATAGGCTGCTCCTAACCTCAAAATCTCAATAAACAATGTGAAATGAATACAATACTTTACACGAATATTTCTTAATGTTAATGTTTATACTCATAGAAAATAATCAGTTATAACCGAAAATATTAACTTAAAACTAAAAATACTATATTGGTACACTAACCTCACTCAGAAGAAGAGAAGTACCATTGAACTGCTTGCATTTCATTTTGAACACACAGCCAGCTTCATAAAACTTCTAAGCTTCCAAACTTTTATATGCTTTCACTTCTTTTGCACTTAAAAAACTGTGAGATTAAATAAAATATGACACTATATCCACTTTTGTCACCAATGGCACTGAGATTTTTGGATATATCGGGTTTTGACATCTCCCAATAATATTCTCAAATATTCGCTCTGCATTTCTTAGAAACAAAAAACAAAAATTTTTAACTGCGGCAATACATGCAAACTATAGGGGCATATGGAGGCTGTTTATTCCCCCGATGGCCGCTCGGAGCGCGTAACGTCACAAGTGAGAATGCTCTATAGAACCGAACAGTGATGGGAGAACGCAGCTATCTCTGGCGTTAGTAGTAGTAGATCGTATATATTTTTGGGTAGACACGTAGGGTTAAATAACCTAAAAATACACATGAATTACTACTGCGCATGCCAGAGAAATCCGCGTTCTCCCATTACTGGGACCGAAAGACCGTGGTGACCAGCGCACATGCCCAGCCAATAACCAAATATTTGTTCTGCACGATATAGACGCTTGTATATTTTCCTCCAAAATGCTTCTAACAATAATTGCGTATATTTTGTGAATGAGATGTAGGTTTGTAGATTGCTGGTCCGAGATATTTATTATGTCATTCTGAGAAACCTCTCAGGATATAAATATTGCGTTTGGGCAACACGTCGCACAGTGTGAAAAAAATAGACAAATGTCCGTCCTCGGCTCAATTTTTATCGTATTTAAAAAAACCAAAGTGACGATTACTCAAAAGAGAGTCTGTTAACATGGGCCACTGCTATATTCTTAATTGTTCTAATCCTCTATCTTTGGCCTTAGAAAAACAAATGAAACCTGATTTATATGACATAAAACATAATATCATTGTTTATAATTTCATATAAAATAGCAAAACTAACCTTAATCTATAAATTTGAGGTGAAACTGACCAAAAGTCCTAAGCCCCAATCCCTAGATTCAAAAAATGTGGATTTTCAACACTTAGATCCATACATCTGGACTCAAAAAACCTAGACTCATAATATCTAGACCCACAAAATTTAGATGTACAAAACATACTCATGAAACATCCACGAACCTGTACCTACACAATCTTAACCAAGGATATCTATATCCACAAATGCAGATCTACAATACTTTAATCCTTAATCTTTAAACAGTTTAATCTTTAAACAGCGTTACTGTATGCAAGAACTATATGTGTTAAATCTAAACATTATTCTAATGAATGTGTGATCAACAAGATATACACCCACAAAATTTAGATCTGCAAACCTAGGCTCATAAGATTTAGACAGCAATTAGATCCATGAAAGTTAGTTTAATAAAAACTGGGTCTACAAGATCTATCTGAAAATCCATCAAATGTAGATCTAAAAAATCTTTTAAAACCACACATATATTCATATGTATACTCAATCTACTCATTGGTATTTTTGTTGCGTTCCTCGAAATAAAAAAACAAAAATACATCCAGGTATTTATGCCTTTTCTCGTATAATAAGTTTAGGTTTGTTGAGTCCAGATTTTTGGATCTAATTATTGATTAAGAATCCACATTTTTTGGTTCTAGGGTTTGGGGATTAGGATTTTTTACCTAGTTTCACCTGGAGTCTATAGATTAAGGTTGGTTTCACTATTTTATATGAAATTATGAACAATGATATTAGGTTTTATGTCATATAAATCAGGTTTCATGTGTTTTTCTAAGGCCAAAGAAAGAGAATTAGAAAAGTTAATAATGTAGCAGTGGCCCATGTTAACAGACTCTCTCCTGAGTAATCTTCACTTTTGTTTTTTAAATCCGATAAAAATTGAGCCGAGGACGGACATTTGTCTATTTCTCCACATATAGCAAATGGGTATTTTGAGCCTATAATATAAAATACAGGAAGAAACGTCGTTGGTATAGATTTTAGCGTATAAATGTTTTCTGTGTATTATTATAGAAAGACGTACGTAGATGAGGTTATGTTTTGGCATTTAATTCCAGTTTCGCGGTCACAGAAGATGTACGATGTCGTAGATTTATAGAGAATATAAAAATATTTTTATACTTTACTGCGCATGTGAGACGAAAAACAGGATTTTAAATAAATAAATAATAAATCTATTTTTTGCGATCAATGCCATATCTCTGTAGACTCACAGGCGGCTGGCGGAGTGGGGTAGAAGGGATAAGAAGTAGAAGATAGTATTATATTGCAGAAAAAGTACTTGGTCAGGCCGCTACACTCACTACAGTCCATACAATATCCACACAAAAGTAACGTAATAAATCATTTTTTCGACACAGCAATCAAGCTTTCCCAACCATCTTTCCACGAATCTAATTTCAAAATTATAACAAAAACCCTTGTTTCTAATGGATTCCCAATCAAATTCATTCTCAAACAGATGCAACGCCGTCTACGGTTCATTTTTATTAAAAATCACAACACTACACAAAAAAAAATCTCCTTCTAGATGAATGTTTTATACTATATATTTCTGGCAATATTATTTTTAAATTCTATTTAAATCAATGATTCCTATGGAAAAATGTACCGACATTGTCTATAAAATCACTTGTATTGACTGTGAAAAACATAATATCGGACAACCAAAAATATATTTACGAGTTAGAGTAAAAGAAAACAAAAGATTATGTGAACCAACAAAAAAAAATTAACAAAACCACACTAACTAAACATACGTTAGAAGAAAATCACACTTTTGACTACGACAGTGTTACCACATTCGCAAAAGCTTCATCATATTAGAAAAGAATTTTTACGGAAATGTACCATACCCTACCGATAGAGAATCTCAAAATATTCTCAGGCGAAATAACCCTGTATTACAGTTTGTAATGTAATGTAGGCTCCTATAACTTTGAAAACAAGACATTTTAAATGATTTTTTTTTAACACTTGTGTGTTTACTAAATTTCATACAAAATGAAAACAGCCTAATTCTTAATGGTAACGAAAAGATAGCCTATTCTTCGTAGAACTTATCGATATAATTGTCCTATTGTATTTGTCACGTACCGGGCGGGCAGAGTTATTTACAGTAGTTGGCCGTCATCAATCCGACTCCTTTTTAATTATTTCTTAAAATTATTAAAACTTTTTCTTTAATTGTTGAATGTTCTCATCATACATATTTTATATTCAAAGCTTATATACCTATATACTATTTTTATTTCCGAATTATTATGTTGTAGACTGATAACTTTGAAATTAAAAAAATCTATTTCCAAATTTTAATCCGAAAGGTTAATAAAAAACCTTTACTGAGTGTTGGCTACTCTATTGAGATAGCCTTTCTGCTTATTATTTATGATCAAATTTTTATTTCAATTTCAGCCTTTCTGCTTGTTAACCTATAGAAATATCTGCCTGAGTGCCTGCGGAGAATTTCTCTGAAACTTCTCAGATCCTGAGAATCTTCAGTTAATATTCTGATATTTGTATCAGTAGGTTATTATCAAGAACAACAAAACTGTGAACTCATAATCTGATTTGGATGGTATCAGTGGAATTTACAATAGTCTTATTCTTTCCACTAACTCTTTCTAATATAATTATTAAACATATCTACATTTAAGTACTGATAAGGAAAACGTTCAATTATTCAATGACTATGACAACTGCGTTATGTCATCGCTCACTTACTCTTACGACCTGACGGTTAGAGTGAGCGAGAGAGTGAAGAAATACAACAACAAAGAGCGCCACTGTTTACTATGTAAATTAACGAGACCGAATAATTTGTATCAAGAACATCTTTGCAATATAATACTATCTTCTACTACTTATACTTGCTGCCTCCTCCACTTTTGAGACGGCACCGAAATGGCACTGATCATAACAAACACATTTATTACTTATTCATTCGCAATCCTGTTTTTCGTCTGACAGACGGAGTAAAGTATAAACATTCTTATATCCTCAAAATTTTATTAAAATCTACGACCTAGTACAACTTTGTAAACACAAAACTAGAATATAATGCCATAACGTAACCTCTCCAAGGTACGTCTATCTATTGTAATACATTCAAAATATTTATACGCTAAAATCTCTACGACCGACGTCACAAAATGACATATAAAAATTTTGGACCAATAATCTACAAGTCTACGTCTCATTCTCAAATTATTTCACCCTGGACGAAAAACACCATCTTTTAAATATAATTGCATATATATGATATTTATATGCAAACTATAATTGATCCTTTTCTAACAAAGGGCCTAGGGGGTAAGCATGCAAAGATTGCCCCCGCAACTTTTTTTAACATTTTTTTTGCCACGATATTTTGTTTTAAAAATTTCATAATTTTTTTCTAATTAGTATTACTGGTGACTGCAACATATATTTCAATCATCAAATCGGTTATTTTACTTTCCTTGTTCATAACTCCCTTAAAAATGTAATTTTTTAAGTTATCCTTTGGAGGAATTATATTTCACATCAATGCCCATCTATAGTGGTAATATAAAGTTGATGCGTGCGGGGGCAACTTTTGCATGCTTACCGCCTTAGGCCCTTTTCTATCAAAACGCACGCACCTCTATAACTCCCAGTATTCGATGTTGTTATATTGAAGACTAATGCTTTAACATAATCTTGGAGACTCCATTTCAGGAGAACTTCACAAACAGTAGAAGCTTGGTTTTTTCCAGGCCCAGATTGCAGTAAAGGCACTCCAAAAAGTTGTTTAGAATCGCTATTCAAAAGAATCACAGGAACTGGATCGACGGTTTCTCAGTGCACGACAGCCGCTTGCTATTTCGTTTCCATGAGCTGCTCTTTAATTACAGTCGATTTTTGTTCACGTATTTTTTTCTTGCAATGTAAATGGATGACCTGTTGATGACAAAATCTTGGACATCATGGCCCAGTGCCTCGGCAGTTGCAACCAGAATATGAAGTGCATTCCTGTCACTGATTTTACATTTATCTACGGCCGCAGCAAGCTTAAGAGTCACTATTGTACGTCTCCCTTGCGCCCGCTTAGCTTTTGGTGATGACGATTCCAATTCTGTATTTTCAGGGAGAGTATATTCTACGACAACATCATCAGTGGATTTTCCAGCAAATGATACATTTATATCTGTACCTGATTCCAAACTGTCACTTGTAGATGACATCAATTCGCTAGTTTCAACTTTATAAGAAAAAGAACAGATTCAATTATGCAAAATTCAATTAAAAAAATTAATTGTGAACAAATTAGTAATATTGCATGATTGAAATTTTGTTTATACTTTACTCACTTAGTTGTTAAATTTCAAGATTGCTTCGTTCTTTTCTCGTTAACGCTGCCTTTCCTCATTCTGCAACTTTTCTTTCTCTGGCAATTTCCTTGCAATCGATTCCGAACATGAACGCTGGTGGGCCCCTTAACATTTAAATTATTCAAAATTGCTTAAATTTTTCTATAGTAATATTTTCCCACGTTGGAATTCGTAGTTTTTCCAATAAACAACATCTTTTTTTGGTAGTAATTTATTTTCAGTTATTTCATGCCAGTAATATGCAAGTAAATAATTTTTCTCATGTATAAGATGGGCATAGGACACTGTGACATGAAAATTTTTTTTTAACTCGTTCGATATTCGAGAGGGAACTGCGTCAGGTACGTGCTAAGTGGTTGACTGTAGTCTTGGATCATGATTCCTTTCGATTTTAGAAGAACATCTGCTTACTGCAGCTACTATATTATTATTATACTACATTACTAGATTAGTATGGCACCCTCTTGTCAGAAAGACACAAACCAGGTGCCGAAGTTATTTCAAATAAATAATAGATAAATAATATTAAAACCAAATTATTTTAAGAACTATATCAGGCCTCGAATTTGCAACAGAAGCAATTGTTGAGAATATAAAGCTCCAGTATATGCGGAACTTTCCATTCTCGATAATTGACTTAATTTCCCTAGGAGCGTTTAGCTGAGCGATATTAAGGTTAATGCCGTAAGAGTGCTAGAGATGATAATAAAGCACTTTTAGTGCCGCATTGTGCCTTTGGTTGTAGGTTGTTCCCGCATGATTAGCACAACTAGATAGTATGTGTCCTAGATGCTCTGGGTGTACATGTTACGCCCTGCAGCTGTCATCGGGAATGTCTTGGCTCAAAATGTGGTGACGGTACGTTAAGGTGGAAATGACACGAACTTGACATGCAAAAATGAAACCCTCCGTGCCCGACTTCAATCCAGGTGATTTAAGGAAAGGAAAATTTAGCTCACACGACATTGACTGATCCTGCACATTTCTGTGGAAGATTCCGTGCATCCTCTTATCGAGGAGCTGTTTCCGGAGGTTTTTCTCCTCTGCTTTCTGAATCCGGGCATTCAGGAGTGAGTACTTGAGATAGATAAGATTTGATGCATTCTGCTCAGCCCTGATGCTGAAGTTAAGTATGAGCGTTTCAGCAGCCTACTCCGCTGCTTTCTACAGAAACGCTCTTTTGTTCACTTCTTCATGCTTCCTGAGCGTTTTAAGAAGAGAGTCTCTTCAATTTTCGACCCAAAATAATCCTGTGGCAAACATATTCAAGATTCCATATTTCGCGACCACATTGACGGTGTGAGATGTAGAGTCGCGGAACCGAAGACTTAAGATATGCATGCTTTTGTTTATGTGCATAATTTTTCGTGTTCCGATATCAAGGGATCTGAGCTTGTTCTTCGTCCATGGAACCACTCCAAATGAATAGAGTACTACCGGGGCGGCATGCCTGTTCATTGCAGATACTTTGTTCCTCGCCGACAGTTTGGAAGACAAAATCTGCCGATTGAGCCGTTTAAATCTGCTTCGGAGAGTATCTTTTATAGATGTCACATCCTGAATGCAGCTCTGTGGCACGCCCAGATACGTATAAGTCTTTCCAGTACAAAGGTGTCATATAGCGCTTCTATCGATGAGCTCAACGTTCTCAGAGATGCCATTAAGTTTTCCTCGCTTCAAATAAATATTGGCCCATTTTTCTAACCCATATTCTATCCGTACTTCCTTAGTGTATATTAGGAGAATCCCTATAGCTGGATGTAGTTGCTCTTTATTTTTACATAGATCTTAAGATCATCAATGTAATATACATGAGTGACCTTGTGCTTTCGATTTGCATGTTTGCCGCAAAGGTACCCCTGGGAATGACGAAGTGCTTGGGATAGCGGCAATAATGTATGGCAAAAGAGGACTGGGCTCCTCCGACTTCAAGTCAATACTTTTTTCACCTCCTCGGTAGTGATGGTTGTGCATTCTTCCTCAGGTGTTTTTATGAGGGCATCATATAGCTTATTGAAGCTATTTATGTTCTTTGAGAATTCGTCCAGTCTGTTAAACTTCGTAGACTTCTCTCCAAAAGACTTCGACCTCCTTTGGTTTTGGCCGTATGGTCAACAGTAACTGAAGGGTCTTGGAAGAGTCGATATGGGTTAGAGAGAAACTGTTGATTTTCTCTGACCAACCTCTCTCTCCGCTCTAGACTTCTCTTAGCGTCAGAGAGTATCCGTTTTCTCTCAACAATAGGCTACCTGATGGTCAGCAGCTTTGACTTATTCAGTGTTTGGTAACGAATCTGGAGTTTGCGCGCGAACTTTAGAACCTTGGCGGTAAAATTTCTGCCAGATATTATATAGTCAATCACACACTGAATGCGAGACGCTTACTGTCTTGCCCAGTCTATCTTTATGGCGAGTTGATGCATTCGTCTTTTGGTCTAATGATCAACCGTTAGTTTTGCTTTACGGTTCGCGTCAGCCAAAGCTCTCGCTGCATTATACACACAATAATAGTATTTCTCGTCCTCTATCGGATGCCTGCCCGCGGTTGGTCTTGTCACCTCTCTTGCTCTGCTGCCGGCTTGTTCTGGCTCTGGTAGAGTAGGCGCTCCGCTTACATAGCCCCTTTTTTGGAGTACTTCGGCATGGTTTCACAAACGATCATGCGAAAAGTGCGATAGCTCTAGGTGTTTTTGGCACGACAAAGCATGCAGTCGTGCCATCTAATTCTCTCGTTCAGAGGTTACACTCGCATCGTAGCATTCTAGCAATTCGTGATTTTGTTGCTCCGAGATTCCGCCGATCCATCGCACTGACTCCATTTTCATTGGCTCCCCCAGCTCTAGAGTGGTCGGCACCGTTGGCCGACCCATTGTCGGGGGCCCTGCGCGTGCCTTGTAGAGCCCCGCATTCAAGGATAAGGCTACGTACTCTGAGAGGTCGCCCGGTAACTCAGAGTCACCGTTCTATATATTAATAGTACTATAAATGTTTTAAACTTTTACTCTGGTGAACTCGGGTTTACAATATAGCCACTAACTAAGTCAAGTGAATGCTGAGATGAGGATCTTATAAGTTAATTTAATACATGCTTAAAACCTTCTGCGATCATGTTGTAGGTAACCAATAACGAGTATGGTGTAGCTTAGTGCTCGTCCCTCCTGCAGCCATACTTAAGCAGCTTCCTTGTAATTGCGATTATAATTATCTCATTTTTTTTCCTAAAATCTACAGTCCCTAAATAATGAAGGCAAGTGTAATTTTATTTTATTAAAGCACGCTGATGAGTCAATGAGTCAATGAGTCACACTCTAAACTATTAAAACGGGTTAGAGTCATTCCGAAATTGCTGTCTCATTAATCGGTACATAAAATGGAAACAAGCGGATCCGTGGATTATGGAACATGCGTTCCGTTGTTCCGTAAGTACGGGCTTTGAAATAGCTTATGTACGTATTGTGAAACGCTTTTATTAAATATATCACAAAGAAACTGGTAAAACAAAATTTACAATATAATCTGTAACTCAGAAGCTTTCAAATAACCAATCTTAATTTTTCCATGTAAGTATGTTAAGAAATCAGAACGTTCGGAAAAACAAACGGAGTACATTTGCTTATTAGGGTTGCATGGCTGCTTAATTTGAACATGCTATGAAATACCAATATTGAATGTTTTGTTAATCATAAAAGTATCAGGGCAACATTTATGTATATCATTTTACGAATGTAGATGATAATATTCATAAATATTATTTTCCGTCGCCTTGGGAGCTATATTCATTTTTATTTTCAACTTCTTAATGTAGTATCTCATAAAAACGGATATTGTTTCAGATACGACCGGTTCCCTTGGACTAAAAGTGCTATCCGCTCCATCAAAGCAACCTAGACTATCCTCTACTAGAGCACTTGGAGTAGATTTATTTGTGGCATAATTAAACAAATAAAATTGATTTTTTAATTGTATGGTCTTTTCGAATTTGAGGGGCCCAGGGTCTCCGTTTCCCGTAGATACCCTTAGCTTCACGAATACCCAGATATTTGTATGATTCACACTCAGCAATTGCCTCGATGTCATTTTGGAACTCGTTCTCTAGCTCTGCGATCCCTAAGTCTCCTCTTGTTAAATGCACTTCTCTGCATGTATCTAGCCCGAACTCATATGGTTATCATTGGAAAACTGCTTTATGACATCAATCGCTTTCTGTAGTTTCTCGTCTGAACAAGCGTATGGCTTATAATTTATGTTTGTATGTAGCGTACAAACTAACAACAATTAAGATACAGCAAATTACATGTTTTAAATTATAAACAATACGGGCAAAAAATGTCTCCATTTCTTTATAGAATAATAGAAAACAATGTTAGAGGCACGATGAACTTAGCAACTCATTTTTGATGAAATATGTAGCTACTACTTTTCTTATTGGGACGTTAGTATTCTGACATGATATTTAGTGTTTTTCCTAATGGTTTTAACGCTAAGCAGAGCCATAAAGTACTGAAGGAGTCTTCTTGAAAAAAGTTCCTTTGATATTTGCGAGCCTGAGTCATGGCAGTAGCGTCTATGGTGACTAGATATTTACTGTGGTGCGAGTTTTTACAACATCCCTTTTGTTTTTCTGTAAGGATGAGATTGTCGTCGCAATGAGAATATACCTTATCTGCAATGATAGCTGTAAGAAATTGATCAATTGTTGGGACCCAGCCGATGAAAAAGCACTGGGCCACCAGTGCCGCTTCAGTGCCTATTTATGCTGATTTTCAGCACCTAAACGGCACTGAGAAGTGATGGGACTGTCATATAATGGTCCTATTGTATTCGTCACGTACTGGCCCGGCAGAATTATTTACACTAGCTGGCCGTAACCAACCCGACTCCCTTTTTTAGAATTTTCCTCAAATTATTAACACTTTTGTTTAATTTATGAATTTTCTCATTATACATATTTATAATTATAACTTATATACTAAAATACTATTTTGAAGCTAAATTCAAAAATGTTGTCCGTTTTGGCATGTCTCGTTCCATTTACGAGATACATTCTGAATTTCTAACCTTCTCATAGATAATTGCAAAATTTTACCAATTTTAACTGACCAGTGCCGCTTCTTTGATTTTTCAGTGCGTTTTCGTCGGCAGGGAAGACAGAAATAAAAAAAGAAATTTAGATGGTCTGGCATCAGATCTGGGTGTTCGATGATCTTCCGAAAGCACCTTCCCAACGCAGGGTGCACACTCGTCAGGTGCTTGTACCAGAAGTTTTGCACCATGTCCGGACCTGAAACTTTCCAGTTACTTGCTCTTTTCAAAACCACTGGAACATCTAAAGCTGCGATGTTTGTCAGCTCCATGTCAGGGCTATAGCTAGCTCTTGTCTTCCCTAGTTAGAACCACGCAGCCTCTAAATTGCTTCTGTTTATTTTTCCCAAAAACCCGATCAATATTTATCCATTTCTTCTAGCTGAGGGACTTCGGTGTCTTGCTGGTTATTTTACTTTACACTCAGTCTACGAAAGAACATTCTTTCATCTTTCTGAAAGGTTTGACTTTGTTGCCTTATTGCACTGCTTTTCTTGTACCGATGCAGTCTCCCTCCCGACAACAAAGCCCCTAAAAATACGCATGAATTTTTCAGCACTTTTGTAGATAAACAATTTCCAAAGCTTGGACACAGAACAGACTATCATATAATATACTCTTTAGATGAGGGTGGATCTAGAAAAAAATCACGACAAAAAAACTGAGGGGTTTCTGATAATTTATGTTTTTAATTTTTTAATTTAAATACTCATCACTTGGTAACAAAAAATGGACAAACCGGACAGATATACGGGTCATTTTATTTCCTTCGAAAAACAACATATTTGTGTGCCAAACGATGATTTTTCGAGCATGCACTGCCTGTCCGATTCAAAATTAATTTGGTCTTACAATTTAAGCATCAGTAAAAACTTTTTGCATGCGCATAACTTTTAACCTGATTTTTACATTCTCATTCATGAGAGTCTAATGTAATCGTCCATAATATGTAATGTAATGTAAAAAATATTTTTTTGGCAGATTAGGAAATTTTATTTAAGTTTCTCACCAGACATCAAATATATTTAGAAACTATCTCAGTTAAATTTTTGGAATAGACAAAAATTCAATAAGTTATTAGTAGATTTGAACAAGATTCACAAATTATCTTGATGAAGTTTTTCAATTAAACATAATTAATCGAGTGCAAAGCGCGAGTTTCATAATGAGATTGTCATCGCCAAAGTTTAAATCAAAGTTTTCTATTGAAGTTATAATATTTATGATATTTGAAAAAATGTAGTTTAAGTGTACGCATTTAACGTATGAAAACGAGCGCGAAGCTAAAATCCTATTATGGTGCTGAATGTAAAGAGAATGTTTAGATTCAATCCTTGAGCTAAAAAATTTACTGTTTTGGGAGGCGAGAAGAACAGAAATTGCTACATTGGAATTATCGAGGGAATTAGTTAGAGATGAATAAAGAAAGAGTACAAATTTTCGGATTGTAGTTTTAAAATAGGTTCCTAATAATTACATAATAATTCATTATCATTTTGAACCAGTACTAAACATTATTTTACTCTGAAACCAATAAAACTATTCGCGCGTTTAGCGCGCAGTTGATGTTTATTTTAGTAATGTTTTGTTAATGATTGAAGTAATCTGCTCTTATCGATAGACAGCCGCTTCCCGTGGATTATCTAGTGTACATCCGGAGTGCACAACAGTGCACACGCGATTATACGAAGTTGGCAACATTTCTCCCTACTTTGTGTACGATATCTGACTTTTCTCCAAACTGTTGAACATGATGGTATTAAACTATTCCACACAAGAAAGGAAATGACAAGTGTAAGAAAGGAAGGGATGATTGTTGTCAACTTCATATCATCGCGTGTGCACTATTGGATACTCCTGGTGTATATATTCGATTTTATTCATTTATTTTATTGCCCAAGATTGGTTCTTCGAATTATAAATATGTAATAATACATTTAATGCTTTCACGATGATTCATTATGATAAAAAATATACTTCGGGTTTCAATCGTGTACAAGACTACGAATTTTGCTGACATTTCGTGAACATTGGTATTCACTTCTGCAGGGCTGACCTGAAACTGAGGTATCAGTTTATGTTCTTATGTATATTCTCTATGATGCCTGTGATTGGCCAGAGCGTCCCACCTTGGAGACAGGACGAACCTGATTGGCTAATCAAGTCTTATTTAAAAAATCCAGGAGGACAGAAAGCCAAATCGGATTTATATTATAACTGTTGTCCCTATTGATTTTATTCGGGTGCTTTAAGATTTCGATTGCCTCTCCATGTTTTCTTGGAAAAATATTGTGTCTTTGCGATGACGGTTGTTTTATCAAATAAAATGTTATGTCCTGTTTCAATATGATGTTCAGCTAGTGCTGATTGCGTGAAATGTTTTAGCCTGAATTTACTCTCATGTTCCTTTATACGTTGGCTCACCGCGCTCCCGGTTTCTCCAATATAGACTTTGTCACAAGAACAAGGGATTTTATATACTCCTGAATCACTGAGAGGTGCCTTTTGGTCTTTAGGGTTGTTTAGAAGTTGTCCTATTTTCGCAGGTGGTTTAAATAAGGTTTGGATGTAGGGTGAGATGATGGTCGTTTTTCTTTCTCTTTCTTTATAAGGTTATGTTGAATTATTTTTTTGGGTCTATTTTCTTATTCCTTTATTAATTTATTTGATTGTGTAATCGTTCTGTATTAGGATTTTCTGAACGTTTTTTAATTCCTCATTGTAAGTTACCTTTATCTGTAATGGAGACAGCTCTGTATACAAGGGAGTTGATGACTAATTGTTTTTGATATGGGTGGTGCTGAGAGGAGGAATGTAGATATCTGTTCGTATGGGTAGGTTTTCTGTAAACTTTATGTCCTAATGTAATATCAGATATTTTGTTAACTAGTACGTCCAAGTAGGGCAATTTTCAATTTTGCTAAATTTCCTTGGTGAACTGGATATTATGATGTGATTGATTGATGAAATCGGAAAACTTATTTAGTTCTTTTAGTCCATGTACCCAGGTGACAAAAGTGTCATGAAGATTTTGTCCCATAATGTCCCATGATGTCCCATAAAGATGTTGTCTATTAAAGTTGTAATTGGAGATGAAATTGCTGCTTCTCAGGTTTGTTCATTGAATTGGTTGTTGAAAGAGAAGTAAGTATTATGGAGACAGTGCTCTATTAAATGTATAAGCTCGTAGAGGAAGTTTGCAAAAGATTAAATAATATAAAATGTATCAGAGATTGGTACTTTCGTAAAGAGAGATGTTACGTAAAAACTTACTATGATGTCTTCGGTTTGAATGTGAATTTGCTGTATCTTTTTGATAAAGTCAAGAGAGTTTTGGACGTGAGTAACAGAGTTTCCTGAGAAAGGATACAATTCATCGGCAAGAAGGCGTGCTAGCTTATCAGGAGGTTAGTTTATTGCACTGACGATGGGCCTGAGTGGAATGTTGTTTTTGTCGATTTTTGGGAGTCCGTAAAGTCTTGGAGAGATGGGATTAGTAGGGATTAATTTAGATATTGTTTCGCTGTCAAGTCTAGTATCTTTTAGAAGGGTTTTTGTTTTACTGCCTATTGTTTTTATGGGGTCCTTTTTAAGTCAGTTAGAAGGTCCATGATTTTGTTGTTATAGTTTTCTTTATTCATTATTACTGTTGTGTTGCCTTTATCTGCGGGTAATATTATAATGTATTTATTCTGATTGAGGTCTTTAACTGTGGTTTTTTCTTGTTTTTTAAGTTTGAGGAGGGCAGTTGGGCTTGGTGTACAATGTTGGCCGTCCTACGTCGTATATCATTTGGTTTTTCAGGTGGAAGGGTTTATATTGTGGATTCCAAATTACTGATGATTTCTTCTTTCGAGAGTTTGGAGGGAGCTGCTGCAAAATTGTGTCCTTTAGATAAGGTTGAAATCATTTCTTTGCTAAGAGGATGATCAGAGATGTTTTTTACTGTGTTAGTTAGTGGTGTGTGCCTTACTGGAAGTAATTTGTCAAATTTTAATTTTTGTTTTAGAGTGGAAAGATCTTTAATCCGTTGGAATTGGTAAAATTATATGCGGTCCAATGTAGACCAAATTTTAAATCTGAGATTATTTGATAGGAAAAGGTGAAGATTTAATAGTTTTTTTTTGAGTTAGTCTGCAAGAGAAATTTCGTGTGTTGTATTTTTTCTTTTAAAAGGAGGAAACTTGTCTTATGTAGAATTTATTTGGATTTCGATGTTCCCAAATGGTTTTTTAATTGTAAGAATTTTGGGACGATGTTGTTGTCCCTGCACCGTTTTAAAAAAGCCGAAGTCGTTAGTAGCTTACCTATAGAAGTCCTGAACTTACTAAAGGTGTTAGTTTTAGTAAGAAAACTCTCCCCGTAGAGTTCTTTAATAATAGATTTAATTCTTTCACGATGATTCATCATGAATGCACTAGGAATTTGGCCGACATTCCGTGAACATTGCAAGTCACTTCTTCAGGGCTGACATAACCTCAGTTTCAGGTCAGCCCTGAAGAAGTGAATTGCAATGTTCACGAAATGGCGGCAAAACTCGTAGTTTTGTATATGATTTAAACCTGAAGTATCTGTTTAATCATAAATATGAAACTTTTTTACATAAAATGCATTTTACTTGTAAAAAAGGATATTGAAAAGTGTCTTGTCTCAATTTTGTATCAAAACCTAAGTCGACTTAAGTGGTTTTTCTAGAAAACGACCCTCGTTTGGTGTTGATTTTAGCATCCCGAATTTTTATAAACAAATTTTTTTAAAAATTTTAAGGACATTTTAAAACATGATGAACTATTATAAATAAATATAATACGTATTGTTACTAATAAGCTCTATAGACAAATATCAAAATAGACCAGTATATAAATTAGATCAGTATATAAATAAAAATTTGTATTATTTCGAATAACAATATTTTGTATGTAAATGAAAAACTACATAATTGTCTAATCAACATTTTTTCTATGTAAAAATGGTACATATGAGTTATTGTTTATAATTTTTTTTCAAAAAATGATTGTATGAGTGATTAATTTTTGTTGTTTAATTACTAGGAAATTTCTTTCTACGAAAAAATGAATAACTGAGACCCTTTTTTATAAAAATTGTTATTCAAATTACACAGATAATTATTCATTAACTTATATCCTGTTTCAAATATTATGAACTTGGATTTGCATATTTTGAGTACAATACCAGCTTTTCGTATCGTATGTGTTATTATAATTTTACTATTATATCATTAAGCCAAAACCCTTTCGGGAAATTAATTCGTTCGATTTCAGCCTCGTTACACTATCAGGGATTTAAAGAATTTATGTCACTTTGGTAGGGAAAGAATAGATAGGAGGAGTTATCGATTTTAGGTCAATCAAATAAAAATGATTTCCTAATAAAAATGAATTGTATATACTTTAGAGCTAGAACAAAGGGGCGTGTCCTAATGCCTTAAACTTTGAGACCTAGTCTTTAAAAGCAAGGGTTCCGACATCTTAGTTCTCGCTTCAAAGCGTAATAAAATCAAGTATTTGTGCCCTGAATTAATCTTCCGAAATTTCTCTTCTTGTACATATTAAAAATATCTCAAATTTTGTGGGTCGCTCGTTGAGATTGGTTAACCCTCTGTTTACAGACAAGGGATTTTAAGGCACAAACGATTTTTCAAACTAAAATGTCTCGTCTTTGGGAAAATATTGAAGTGCGGTTCCTCCCTCTGAAAAATCTAGGTAGTAATAGGGTTTGGTCCTACGAGTGGCGCTGCCATTCGTCAGTGAACCGTTAAACGTTGCGTGGTGAGACTGCGTTTAGGGAGTTAAAAGATCCTGTGAGTAAACCGCGTTAGTGTTTTCACAAGTTAGTGAACATAACTTTTTTTTAATTGGTATTTTGTGGTGTGTATACGAGCAACATGAAGTTTTCATGTAATTCTGGACAGTTGTTCAGTGATTTTACATTAGTGAAAAATATACTCATTTTTGGTTCTTCAAATAATTCAACTTTTTGAAGCCGCCGCCAATAGGCCTATATTTTTAAAACTTAAAAATTTTTCAACGATTTTGAATAAAAAAAATTCCACCACCCTACCGCTAGAAATCTTAATGTATTCAAGGGAAATAGCTTGGCCCGTTTGAGGCTATCTGCAGGTTCGATTTGAATAATTTAGTCTCAAAAATAATCGGTCCTTTTCAAGGTCCTTTGAAAAGTGAAGCGACGGTCATAAAATGGTTCTACTGTATTCGTCACGCATCGGGCGGGCAGAGTTATTTACAGTAATTGGCCGTCGCCAACACGACTCCCTTTTTATATTTTTCATTAATTTATTAGCACTTTTTTTAATTGCCGAATTTTCTTATTATAAATATTTAATAATTGTAACTTATGTACCTATATACTATTTTTATTTACGAGATACGTTATATTCATTAAATTTTAAACATTCCAAAAAATTTAGATATCTGAAATAATCGTAACCCGTAGATTCCGAATTATTATGTTTTAGGCTTATAATATATAATATATATAAAATATTTAGACTAAGCCAATCAGGAGTACGGTATAAACAGATGTACGTGCGTGAGTGGGAGTCCAATCTAATGTTATTGAAGAAATCGCCGAGGTGGGGTTAGCGACGGGAGAACAGCGGTCACTAGACTACGTTGGATTCCCGCCCACGCACACACGACTGCTTATAAAACGCTCCAGATTAGCCCAAATTAAATATTTTATAACTCAAAAACTAAAAATTTAACTGATTTTTGAAAAAGGAATTTTCGATTTATTTTATTTTCTTTATACAGCCATATAGGCCCGGGCACTTGAGCGTGGTACATCATGCACGTAAAGTATATATACATTGTAACAGAAAATATACAATGATTATTGTTCGTTGTTCTATTATTTTTACATTTTGGGGGATTTTTTTTCTTTCCTTATTTTTTACAGTTGCACATTTTGTTTATGTAAAAAAACTGCACTAAATTTCTGCGCGTCAGATGAGTTTCAACAAAACTTGTCGACACGATCAGCGAAAGTATTACTTTTAAAATCACTGTTGACTTCGATGCGTTATTTAAAAAACCTTTTAAGATTTGATTAAATCACGCACCGTATGAACTTCCACTTGTGACATGACTAGGAAACTTCTAGCAAAAATATTAAATTCATATCCGGACTTGCATCTTGGTGGCGGTAATGAGAAAGTATGCAGTGCCAAGTGGTGAGAAGTTTTTACGAATTTTGTGTGGACGGTGTGACTAGAGTGTGAGGGTGGAAGCCGAGGAGATGACTAGGGTTGTGAAGTGTGAATTAGAAAGTTTAAAATTAATTTTCATTGTAGTTGTGGCGTGGAATTTGACTAATTAAGGAAATTGACATTAGGCTGGCAAGGGAGTGGGGTAGTTCTGTGGTCAGGACTTTGGGCCTTAATGATGGACAAGGGTGGTACTCGTAGTGCTGGCGGATGTTAGGGGAGAAAAAATAGTGTCTGTAGAGGCTGTGAGGGGAGAAATAGTGCAAAGAAAAGCAAAATTTGGGACGGTTCGCGAGAGCGTCTTGAGACATCTGTTGGCTGCAGTAGGTACTTATTTGCATGGATAGGTCACATTTACCGACGGAAGAGCGGGAGGTGGGCAGCGAGAGTACGGGCAGTGCAGGTAGTGAACTCTATGGGGAAGAAATTTTCACCAGGCCACGGCGGCCAGCTGTGCGTGGCCTGGTGTCGAGTGGCGCGTCAGGTAGAGGGAAAGATCAGAACGAAGGAAACGTCAAAGCTAAGGGAGAGAGCGTCTAGCGCTAGTGAGGGAGAGGATCTCTTGAAGAGGAAAAGAGACAGCAAAGAGCGTCCGGAAATAAGCGCGCTAGAGAGTCACTTTAAAAAAATCATACGGACAGAGAGGACGTAAGGGGGGTTATGGAGCAGGTAGAAGGTATGAGGTAGGACCTGAGGGTAAGCGATGAAAGATAGGAAAATGAGGTAAAAGAGCTGAGGGAGAAAGTAGAAGGATTGCAGAGGGAAGTCGTTCCGGTAAGGAAGGAAAAAGATGGTAAAATGAGGAGCATAGGATTAAAGTTAAAGGACGGGTAAAAAAGGGAGAGGCTGGAAGCGCAGCTACAGAGTATAGACCGGGTTAAAATCAAGGTAGGGAAAGTTAGGGTGGAGGAGAAAAAGGAGAATGAAGTGGCGGCTGTGGAATTGGAGACGAGTAAGGAAAGGGATGTGCAAAGAATGCTAAACAACAGGGCTAGGGAGGAGAGGAGTGAAGGGAGAGCGGCGAAGGTAGGGTATCGGAAAATAAAAAAAAAGAAGAGAAAAAGTGGTTATGGGACGAGAAAGAGGTTTTGAAGGAAGTGCTGGGGAATTTGTTTCGTGGGAAGTAGGGGGGTGGGAGTAAAGCAGGGCGGAGGAGTGTTGAAAGTGCTGTACTGGAACATAGCAGGGGTAAATAAGAAAGATTTCTGAAGAAAGAAGCAGGATTTCTGGAGATATATTTACGAATTTGATGTCGTGGGATTGATAAAAACGTGGGCAGAGAGAAAGGAATGGGATATTGTAAAGCCAAAGTTGCCGAGGGGGTATAGATGGGGGCTACAGGAGGCCCCCATCTATACAATGGATTTGAGGAAAAAAAATTTGGAGAGGGAGAGGAGCAGGGAGTGCAAATGAGGGCAGTAAAGCTAGGAGGGCTAACATCAGTAAGGGGAGAGCTTCGAAAGGAAATCGAAGGATAAGTTAATAAGTAAAGAAGGGGAGATTCTAGGAGACTTGATGGAGGACAGGGGATGGGCTGTGGAGAATTGTGTGCTAATAGGCGACGAAGAGGGAGAATACAAATATGTAAGTAACATGGGGGTATCGGTGATAAACTATGAGACCATGAATATGCATGTTTGTGGATAAAGTGGCAGTGTGGGGAAGAAGAGTTTTTAGGGGAGAGGGTGTTACGGACGAGAGAAGCGAGGGAGAAGTTCGTGGAAGAGATATGGGAGGATCTGCAAGAGAAAGTGAAAGGTTGTGTGCAAAAAAAGGTACTTAGAACGAATAAGATAGGAATAGTGAAGCCGTGGTGGGATGACGAGGGAATTTTTTAATGATGAGAAAAGGGATTAGAAGAACGAGGGAGATAGATGGAGAGGAGATGAATTACGAGGAGATAGAGAAGCAGGTAAGGAAGTTGAAAAGATCTAAGGCAGCTGGGCTGGACGGTTCACAGAACGAAGAATAGCTGTTTGGTACACAAGATGTAAGGGAGAGCCTAAAGGGGGTAGTGAAAAAAGTATGGAGACGGGAGGGGTTGGTCATACCACTGTATAAAAAAAGGGGTTAGGGAGAGGCAGGCAAATTATAGGGGAATTAAAGCGGAAGGATTTTTAGAGGAAAGACATACTGCCGAAGACGCTACCGGGCTTTAGGGAGGGAAGGAGTACTATTAATAATATTTACGTCTTGCAGCATGGGTTGGATGGAGAACTAGCCAAAAAGGGTGCTAAAGTGTACGCTTTTTTGTAGATCGAAAAGGCGCGTTCCCTTCGGTGGATAGGTTGGTCGGTGGTCGGTGGGAGGTTGTGGGAAGTAATGGAAGAGAGGGGAGTGGAAAAACGCCTGATAAAGAAGGTAAGGCTGGTATATGAGGAGACGAAAGGTAGGTTGAGAGGACGGGAGGGAATCTCTGAGGGTTTCTAGATGGATACGGGTTTGAGGGAAGGGTCCCGCTTAGCCCAGCGCTTTTTTTATTTTTAAACGCAGATATTGAAAGTAAGCTAGCGGCACATAGTGCTGCTAGCAAAGATAAAGGAGATAATGAAAAGGATGAGAAGATACTTGGAAAAAATATGTTCGAGTTAAATGCGCACAAGTCGAAGGTAGGGTGTTCAGGAAAGGAGGTGGGAGAGATAAGGGAGGGGAGTGGAAGTAGAAGGTAAAAGCGGCACAGGAGGTGAAAGAGTTTATGTACCTGGGCTTTCTGTTTCGGAGTAATGGGGGAGTGGATGTTCATATAAAAAGGAAAGGAGGTGGGAGAGATAAGAGATAGGAGTGGAAGTGGAATTTAAGAGCGGTACAGGAGGTGAAAGAGTTTGTGTACCTGGTGGAAGGTAAGTGAGTGGGTAAATACGTAGGATACGGGAGAGTTATATAAAGTGGAAACTGGGGTTAGCAAGGAATAGACCGGAAAAACGAGTTTAGGGATTATAACGGGGAGCTGAGCGCGTAAAGACGTGGAGATATTTTTAGAAGAGAGGGGAAGTAAGCTGGTATTTTCAGAATGAATGGATTGCAGATGGATGAAGTAAGAAGGATGCATGAGAATGGAAGGAGCATTTATGAGTTTGTTAAATGAAACAGCATGGACAGAGGTAGAAGAAAGCAGGGGGAGGGAATAAGAGAGTCAAGAATTAACGGGAACTATGTGTGGATTATGCTAAGGGAGAGAGCGCAATATTTGTTTTAGAAAGGAGAGCTTGGAAGTCAGGAACTTATTATCGAGAATAAGATGCGGACGCATGGAGGGTCATAATAGGTTCTGGCTTTCTGGAGAGATGATGATGTGGGAATTGTGCGGGAAGGGGGATGCAAAAGTGGAGCACTGGTTAGAGGAGTGTGAAGAAGTGGAAAGGAGTAGGATAAGCATGGAGGTATTGCATGGTTGAAGAGGGTGTTGGGTAAGATGGAGAGGAGGAGAAGGAAGGAGGAAGAGGAATGGAGAAAGAAAGATTGTATATATGAGAGGAAGTAGGTGTTAGAAAATGGTACTATTGTAAATAGTAGAGAAGGATTATGGATTATTTGCGGAGGCAGCGGCTGGCAAATCGAGGCAAGGTGAGAAAGTAGCAACATGCTAAGCGAGGAAGGCAAGGTCATAAAAGCGAGAGTTTTAAAGATAATGTGTGGATGAATGTTAGTTTTTAAGATGTAGTTGTAAGGAAATTTTGTAAAAATAGAAGTGTAAGCAATTCAATTTTTTAAAGCCAGCAGGCTGAAAAAGAAACCTTTATCTACTACTATTTTATCTTAAAGTCATACCGCACAGTCTTTAAGTTTTTATGTTTGATTAAAGCCAGTAAAACTTTAAGCGTCTCAACGGCTTCTCGAGATACGACTAAAAATGTTCAACCGTGTTTGCGCCGAATTTCAATCGCTTCAGCAGCAAGTCTTGCCTTCTGTGGTTATCGACCAATAAGACGCGACGCAGACACGCTTCAACATTTATGTCATATCTTGAGAACCCGTGAATACTTTTAAAGTTTTGTTGGCTCAAATTAAAAACAAAACCTTAAAGACTGAGTGGTATAAATGTATCGTTTTTGCAACAACTTTTCTAGGTCATGTCGCAGGTTGAATTCGAGGTGCAAAAGTTAGAGAAATTCTTAAACATTCTTTTTAAACCTCTCACGTGCTATATTCTTTTCGAAATATCAAAATTATCTCTCTTAGGGCTCATCTCGCGCGAAACCTAAGCAACTTTTTAATGGGTTTTGAACAAAGTTTCTTGCTCCTTTTGGGAATGAGTAATCACGTTTCGAAGTCAGCAGTGATTTTTAATAGTACTTTCACTTATCGCACCGACAATTTCCGACGGTCCCCCAATAGCAGAGTACGTTCGTGGAACGATAGGTAAAAATAGATGTCATTTTTGAGTTTTAAGTATCGCATATACCACATTATGATTTCATATATATACCATAAACTGACATCAATTTTGACCTATCACTTGCGGTTTATTGGATATTGTTTGATAATAATTAAAAGAATAACAATAATTTATTTTTTGAAAGTTTAAGTAAAACGTTCCTGGAATGTTCCGAAGGTTTCCGCGGAGCTTTCCGCGCTATTAGGGTAGTGTACTACTTAGCTAATGATCGACATTTGTCAAGAATCATCAGACCGCAGATATTTTGAATAGTTTATTCACAAAAACAAAATGTGTACCTGCGATAAAGGCGGAAAGTAGCGAAGATTAAATTCTCGATAAATATAAAACTGAATCAGATATAGACATGAAACTCCCAAAAGAATGTAAAAATGGTATTGCAACGAATAATAATTAGTGTATCTTTTCTGTTACAATGTATAAAGTGTATCTATTAATATATAAATATACATATAATATACATGTAAATACTCCGGAGGTGGAACATGTGCAAATATGTGTTTTCAATTGTGGTGAAAAACTGAGATAGTACTCGAGTTGTATCACACAAAAAATTCAAACAACAATTTTTAAAACTTTTTCAGCTTGAATTTCCCACCATAAAATATTCGAAAATATCATGCACGTTGAGCATAAATAAAGTAAGTCTTGTGAATTATATCAAAGCGTGACTAGATTGAAGAATACTTTAAAAGTTAGCGTGGCTAAAACATTTAGGTGACCATACATACAGACAGACATATATGCGGACAGACACCGACAAAATTGTATGATTTTTGGACTCTGTTAGTGCCGAGACGTAAAGATCCGTTAAAACCAGAGATAAAAAATTTGGACGATTACATTACACTCTCATAAATGAAAATGTATAAATAAAAACGAATATGGACATGGCTATCGATTTAAAATTTTGGGAAAATTTCTCTTTTTGAGTGTATGCTTTCAAATGACTGACTCAAGATTTAAATACTGTTCGGGCAATTTTTTGCATGCTTGTCCAGCTAATATCCTTTCTAATACCGAGGATTTTAAATTTACAATCCATTGAAAGTTAAATTGGAGTTTGGAAATAAAAATATTCAAACTTTCAGATTGAAAGTTTTTTTTTTAACGCAACCCCAGTGATACCTTACCAACTTTATCATCTCAGTACTCTAATAAATACCAAATGGGAACTGTTAAAAAAATACCGACAGTGTGTACGAGGACTGTGGATTGAGGATTGCCAACGACGTAGTGGGTCGGCGTGTGGCGAGTTGGCGAGCCAAGCAGAAACTACAAGTTGAAACAGAAATTTCATCGTCGTTCTGGTCCACGGCATTGGTGGCAACCCTTAAATTATCGTCTGCTGGATACAGAGACTGCCAATAATATCTGAAATCAGCATCCTAAAATGACCAGCCAGGAGAGCATCGGTAGCTACAGCTTGGATGTCGATCGAGCTGCGTCCGACCGATCAGGTTGGCAATATATTTCTGCGAAAATTTTACAGAAACAAATATTCTTCATAATTCGAGAAAAGAAGAGACAAAAAGGTCCTAAAAGCAATTGCATTTATTTATTTAACTTTAGAGAATCCTTGCGACCTCAAAAATTGTTGTGGCGTAACAAAACTTCAAACCTAAACAAATCGAGTCAAAATTTATACATATTATTTCAAGAACGAATTCATGAGAAATACTCAGTTTTCTTTGCTGTACGGCAAACCCGATTTTAACTAAAAACTGTTTGCAAATAACATTTTTTTAAAATTATGGTTCTTTGGCATTCTACGAATACTTTAAATCTAAATTTATGACAATCTATCTGACACTTTTTAGAGAAAAAATTGATTTTTCTGTTTAATTAATTTCCAACGAAAAAATTTGTCGAAAATAACAATATAACTGTATTTCTCAAGTATTTTTTTTTACCTTTTCAACGCTACCAATTTTTCCTCGAATTGAGTGGAATAACAACGAGAATTTTTTAACTGATTCGTTATTCATGATCCAAATACGAGATCAACAATCCACCACTTGAAAACTTTTCGCTGGTCTTACAGATCTTCCACTCAAAAGGAGGTGAACCTCGTTACCATTCAGCTAAATATCTCCCCCTAATATATGTCAAAATATTCTTCGTGCATTTTTTTATTCGCGTTTTTTCTCCTTACTATTACTTCATTATTTTAATATTTTAACTCGAAAGTTCAAATTAAGATTATAATTTGCCAATTAGTCACCTATACGAGTAATTTGGCAATATTGATTTTTACAATTTATATCTATATCTACGTTTTTATTAAGTTTAGTAAAATTTGTCAAAAATATTTACATTTTCAGGACCACTCCATGTTTTCGCCTAATATTGCCAGAACAGCACAATTTTTTTACCCGTATTAGCGGCACTGGCCTAGCCAGTGTTTCCAGTGCTGTCAGTGATTGTTCTGCTCACATTTTACTGAAAAATCTGAACCCAATCTTCAGGTTTTCAGGAGGACATTCGACTCGCTTCTGGCCATGTTCTTCACGTACAACGTCACCCACCTGTCTAAAAAGCTCTCGATTTTTTGTACTGGTCAAGATATGTAGTAATGCATTTGATATATTTATTGAACTTAATTACAGACCTACATTTGGATAGACATTGAATGGTCCAATATTGACAAGTTGACTACATAAGGATTGTTACTGACAGGATTTCCTATGCCAGACAGGTAGATAACGAAGAGGAAAGCTGAGAAGAGGAAATCCAAAACCCATACAAAAAATTGTAAGTCTACTCAATGTTTTGAAACAATGGTCGCTTTGAGATAATCATTGGGGTGCCACTTGATCCACAGCATATAGGACGGTTATGATGGTAAGCTGCGAGATGGTTAAGTAGATCCCATAATTAAAAAATCTGACCAGTAAGAACATCTGCGAAAAATAGTAAATAGTGGAAAATCAACTGTGCCTGCTTAGGATGCTTTGGCAAGCGTTAAAAATTTTTAGCCAACCACCTCAACAGAAATACCGTGGGAGAGCGCCAACTTGAATACAGAAATAAAAGAGGATTTTATGCGTCTCTTTTATGAAAGGGTGAATTTTGAAATTAAAAACAAAATGGGATACAATTTTAGGATGAAGTTTGATGGAAAGTATCCTCATATACATAAAATTGTATTAAGAGATCGGCAGCTACCTACTGTTTAGGCAGATAAAAGAAGGTGCGATCGTGAACTCAGTGTAGTGCAACATAACCAGGAAGACACCGAAGTATCAGTTGCGTTTGTCTTAGAGGAAGAAAGAGCAAGCAATAACTCCGCAATGCAGCCGACGAATATCATAGACTCAGTCGTTTCAGCGGTTTTAAAAAGGACAAGTGACTGAAAAGTCACAGGTCCCAGGGCTTTATACATAAAGGCTGTATATACGTTGCCTAAAAAACCATATGTTTAAAATTAATCTAAATCGCAACCAATAACCTGTCATCCAACGATTTATAATTAATTGCCTTACAGCTGTAATTGCCGATAAAGTTTACATGTATTGTGACAAGAATGACATCCTAACAGATACCAAAAAGGATGTTGCCAAAACTCGGAAGGCAGTAAAGATCTAGTCACCATTGATGTTGTGGCCATGACGTAAGCTAGAAAACATAAAAGAAACGTGTATATGGCAAGCGTTCCGTTCAGTACCACATGACTATTTGCTTCAGGTTTTAAGCATTTACGTGTTCTGCTCACGTATGATCGACTTCTTAGGTCGTGCAATGATGCTTTGGGGAACGAAAATAAAGTATTTTGATCATGGTAAACTAAGGATAAGTAAATTAATACGGATTACGGTAGGTATTTTTTACGATGACTCCTTTTTCTCAACTAGTCTACATCGAGCAAGGACTAGATAAATACGGAATAGTCCATTTAGTCACAAGAGAAATAAGAACCGCGGAGCTACAAAATGAGAACGAGGATCATATCGAGGCAATAGCTGGAGATGAGTTACATAAATATCCGGGTGTTATTGAGTGTAAGGGTATTAGGCATACGCCTATGCCTTATTTATCTGCACACCGACCTGAAAAGGTTGTTCGGATCGAATGCAACACAGTAATATGGCGAGTAAAAGGGTAGTTGTATCACGACATAGAGGGAGTTGAGGCGTTGTCAATGTCAAGCAACTGTGAAACACTAGTTATACAGCAGTGAGACTATTTTAACTTCACTTTAAAATATTAGATTAACATGAAGTGGATAGTGAGGCGTCTAGTAATTGGCTGATATAGGGCTTCCTGTTTCCGGAAACGAAGGGAATTGTAATAGCGATTGAGGACAGGGCTAGCAGCACTAGAGACTATCGCAAGCACATGCTACATCAATACGATCTCAATGAATCCATCGAACCCTTTTTGAATGGTTTTGGCGTAATTGCTCAGAAAGAGTACACGCGCCGCCACTGGGGAAAAATCCCGCATGCGGGACGGAGGTCGTGACAGAAGATAAGCAGCAAGTGCCAAGCAACATGATATGAGCTGCACCTGTAGAGCATGCTTCGGGTTGGAGCTTTCACTTGACCACTTCTAAGAGAGCGCTACTGGAGCGCTTTCTTTGGACATGTCAATGCGATGAATCTTTAGCGCTCCTATTACGAAGCCAACAAAGGTACAGTATTGCTAACAGAAAGGGGAACGGTCATGCTAGAAAATTTGTATGAAGAACACCCTGAGCTGTCGCATGTAAAAAGGCATGACTTCCGAGAATCTAAACTTTTATATACAAAAATGTACTCCACAGAGCACCTAGTCGAATAACATCAGGAATGAGAGGCAGTGAAGCTACTTTATAAATACAGGATGAGGCTCAACTACCCCGGTCAGGATAAAATGGACAAAGAAACTAACAAAATGGTTTGTACTTACTTACTTTCTATTTTTAAAAAAGTGGTAGACCTGTGTGACAAAAACGCCAGCGTCTTTTTCTTATTGATGTGTCCCCACTTGATGGAAAGATTAAGCGAACATAATGTAGCAGGCTAAAAATACTCAATCTTTATCAATAAATTGCTGTTTAAGGTGAAAATTGACCCATAAGAAGGTAAGTACACCGTTCATCCGCCTCAAGTAGTAAAACTCAAATGCTTCGGCTGTATGGGAGATTGCTGAGGTTGTATGCAGAGACGCTAAGCCTGACGGAATTGACGCCTTTGTGGAAATAATGGAGAAATAATGGAAATAAAAGAGTTATCATAACGACCAAATACAAACAGGAACTTTCAGGAACAAGACTTTCTGCCAAAGCCTTATGGCTTAGAACTTGCAGATGAAGCATCGGCCATAAAGCCTCCTATAGCCACAGGCGCACACCTGTAGCCCTGCCTGCCTTACGACCTTCTTTCATGGCAGTACCTGCGAGCTTGGCCAGCCCATCCCTTTCCTCAGGGGTCCTTTGTTCGAAAATGGGTAAAAAATTGGAGAATAAAAAATTCCTCATTTTGCAATTAGTGACTGAAAAGTAATATATTTGGAATCTACGTATTTTTCTGATCCCAAAGACATGTAATTTGTCTATAAAGGTTGAAAATTTGAGAAGAATTTAGTAATAAATTGAATATTAAACTAAAGTCTTTTGATGTTAAACTCCTTCAAATTTTCAACTTTTTTAGGCAAGTAATATATCAATTGAGTCGATAGAATTCGTAGATGCTGATTATGCTATTTTCAAATCGATACATGAAAAAATAAATTTTTTAAAATTTTCTTACTTTCACAAGCCTGCGTACGAAAGACCCTTGCTGAAGTAAGCTCAATTATACTCAGGGCTGCCACTCAGTCACTTAATTCACTTTTAGTCACTTTTTTTCGAAGTCACTTTTTAGTCACTTTTTTTAGAAGCAGTCACTAGAAGTCACTTTTTTGCAGGAAAAGGTAATTTTAGAGTTTTTAAACCTTTCAGTCTCAACCCCATAATTATTGATAATTACACTCTCCTTTTGATCGAATTAGCTGTTACCGTTCGAGCTGTTACAGACTGCTGGACAAATCGGCGCTGCTTGCGCGCCGCTATAGCGCGAATTCTGATATTCAATTTTTTTACCTGAAATCGTGGCATGAACAATTTTTCCGTGGTTTGTTGGTTCTGTTGCCCTTGTCTAGTGAAATTGGAAATTTATTAATTGTTCGGAGCTACACACAGGTATGTAAAGTACAAATAAATATAAAATTATATCAGTACTATTCAAATTTACAAATATACATCGCTTCCCGAAAACTAGAAGTAAAATATATATATTTTTTTTTTCAACAAAGACTCTCGAACTATTCCCATAGTTCTTATGATTTAAAAATACTATTCGTCCAAAATTCATGATCAGGAAATGAATTGGCCAAATGCAATATTTGTTATCCTCTAAAAACCAGAGTTAGGTTTTGTTTCTCTGGGAATCCCCTATAGTCACATCGTCACATCTCTTGCTTCTTTTCTCAGAAAAAACGTCGCTGTTTCATCGACGCTGTTTTTTCGAGTAGGTATATCGATCGAATCTTCTGATAGAGATGATTTTTCTTCCTTGATGGGTCAATTTTTACATAAAATTCAGTGAGAGTAACAGAAGGTTTTTTATAATTTCATGTAGCTTAAAAATTTTGAATTTCACGAAACAAATTAGACTTTTTTGATTGAAAATATTATTTTGATACAATCTTATATCACAATTTCTAAAATTTGAATCTATTCTCTATCAATTTTAATTACTTTTTTGCGAGCTCCTGAAAAATTGTACTGTCGTCAAATAATAATTTATAACATTTATTCATCTTATCAACAAAAATTTACGTGCGATCACCTCTAGAAAATAAAATCGTACGATAATTCAAAGTTGTTGAGTCAAACTATTCATTTAAACAATTTTTTTCCATTTTTAAGAAGTATACGACTTAAAAAATTAGAATTTCCAAAAGATTGCAGAATGCTCTGAAGATACTTTTTAATGAAGCTAAAGATTTGAATAATCTAAAAATTTTCCTCTACATCCGATTTAACTTTCTCGTCATGGATTACCAAAATGTGTTCAAGGTATGATTTTGTACAAAAAATAAAAATGTTTGGACATTTCTTTTTTTTAGGCATCCTGGCTTGGCGTGGTTAAACACAATGGGGAAAAATTGCAGGTTTTCTTCTTTGTGGCTTGAAAAAGATGATGGACAAGGCTTTACGGTAAAAGATTGGGCAGTCAGATTTAGCGATCATGAAGCTTCCTGCTTTGTATGCAGTGGTTCCAGAATTGTAGTAACTAATAAGGAATTCCAGGCTCTTATTCAACATGCCGCGACAGGCAAGCACAAGAAAAACTTCTCTGGTCAACAAGGAACGACTCAGTTGATGATAAAATGTGCATCAACAATGTCAAACGATTCTTCTTCTTCCGTGATGACGAGATTCCCAAGCACCATTCAAATCTACAGCCCACGTTATCAAACAACAAGAGCGGAGGTAACATGGACTTTGAAGTGTGTTGCTTCTGATTTCAGTGCTGCTTCGTATCATGACTTGAGAAATATTTTCCAGTCTATGTTCGGCGTAAAGGGATCGTTCACATATTACGTAAGGATGTTTTCTTTTGTTTATATCGTTGTGTCATTTTTTATTTAATGGCAACGTTATTCTTATCTTTATTTAAACAAAAGAAAACAGCCTTACGTAATATATGAACGATCCCAAATCAAATCACAGAGAAATTCACTCTTGGCCGCACCAAGGCTACTTATCTCCTGAATGATGCCGTAGCTCCCTTTTTTAGGTCGGTCCAATATAAAGACATGGACGACTCGTTTTTTACTCTTTTATACGACGAACCGACAAATGCGACTGGGCAAAAGGAACTTCAGACCTCTGTGAGATATTGGTCCAAAGTGAAGCATGGTATCATTTTCCAACATTTGGAA